>SNQJ01S0056641.1:45090-55590 GCA_010110895.2 Picea sitchensis | reverse complement strand
ACCATTTTAATTTTTAAGAGCCCAGAATCTACAATCTCAAACATAAAACATAAAAATAAATTTTTATATATAGCACATCTCATCAATCATATATATACTAATATATAAAGTTGTCCCAAATATTAAAATTATTAATCAAGCATCTAGATAATTACAAAAATATTATAAGGTTAAAATAATGGTCATCATTTAAATAAAAAGTATATATAATATAATTATAATAGAAATGGTTTTTATGCCAAAACAAAGAAATTGGGTTTTTAATTGAATAAAACCAGAGTCTCAAGGGAACCTTTTAACATCTTTGAAATTTGTTTTTAAAGTTTCTGGAGCTTGAGAATTAGTTGGGAATGTTCCCAATTTGTTGGGAATTCTTTTGGGAACTTGAGAGCTTTTTGGAAGCTTCAACATCAAAGAAATGTGAGCTTGGGGAACTAGTTTCCTAAACAAAAATCTTTAAATTAGAATTATACTAAATTAAAATGTAAATATATTTATTCCATTATTACAAATACATAATTTCTTACAATATTTTCATTATATTTATTCAAAATATCACTATAAAACTAAGACTAAACTACAGTAAATATTATTTCAAAAATTAGTTAAGTAAAAAAACTCAATAATACTCACTTTATAGTTGTGGATATGAAAAACTTTTAATACATGTATGTTTTCCTTCAAACCCAAACTAAACATGAAAGTCTAATAAATGAATACCCTATCCACTACAAGCATTTGTTCCACTAGGTAGTTGATATCAACCAACCATATCATTGATTTTTATTGTATTTTCATATTAGAATAGTAGTACTATTTTGTTTTTTCCAATAAAAAAAGAATATTGCTTCAAATTTATAAAAATGTTTAAAGTTTATATATGTAAAATTTAATTTTAAAAAGATGTTAAAATTGTATATATGTATTTTCAATTTTGTTTCTCATTTTCTAATGGAATATTTGACGATATTAAAGTTTCAGAATTATGTTAAATATATTCATATAATTATTAGCACAAATTAAATTAGTAATTTTATTATTGTAGTTGTTACAATAGGATAAACATTGTACTCTAAACATTGTACTCTATTGAGCTTCAATTTTATTGAAATAAGATTTTAATTATATTAATATCTCTATACATTGTAATCTAAAGTATCATTGTAATTTAAGATATTTTTTATACTTTTTTAATATATATTATTGTGGCTCCCAATTTCACTCACATTTCTAAAACTAATGCCACAGTATAAAACCAAAATAATGAAAAGTTTAACTTATGAAAATAGTATATGTTTGACTTATGAAAAAATATTTAACTTATCATTTTTTAACCGCCCATAAAAAAATATATATATAATTATTATAACATAGTTATAATAGAAATGGTTTTTAAACCGAAACAAAGAAATCTGATTTTTAATGGTATAAAACCAAAACAATGAAATCTCTTTATAAATAAATAAATTTTTTAACTTACCATTTTGTTTTTGAACATCCCAGATTCTAAAATCTCAAACATAAAAGTAAATTTTTTTTGAACAGCCCAGACTCTACAATGTCAAATATAAAAATAATTCAATGTTGATGTTAAAATAATGATTTAAATAACATGAAAATGTACGGTCTGTCATTAATGAATGAATTCAAAAATAAAAAGGAATATTGTTCTGCACACTCTTGCAAGACAGTTTAAATCCAACGGGTAGTCCTTAATTCAAGGAGAAAGAAGTATTGAAATTTATTTGGCTACACAAGGCGGTGTAGTCGGTCGTTTTTGGATTCCAAACCTGGACGTAGCCGCCTCTATTCATCGTAGATGAATGTAGTAGGTGTTAGGTCGTCCATCACTTACCTTTTAATTTATTTTTTTTATATAAAGTTTTAATATTAAATAATATTACTTATTTATGTTATATATAAAATAATATATATTTTTTTCAATAAACCTATTTTATTTTATTTTATTTAATAAAATTTATAATTTATCTTTATAACTTGTTTTTATCTAAAAATAAGATTACAGAAATGCATTTTATTTTATTAGATAAGTCAAATACCATCATACCTGCCTTATAGATAATGAAATGTTTATATGTTTTCACTATATTTAAGAATATATTTAATAACGATAGATAAATTTTGATGTTGGGATGTGTAATTAATTTAAAATATATTTAATTTATAATAAATTTTAATGCTAGGGTGTTGGATGCAGATATTTTCAAAGATTTTGTTCGTGTGGGTGTTGGTTTTTCATAGTGCAATAAATGTAAATAGTTTAATAAATATAAAGACCAAATTGAAAGAAAGGTGGAGTGCAAGTTTGTTACAAACAAAAAAAAACAATATATACTAGCATTTATTTTAAATGGGTTAATGAGAATGTTATATTAATGTTGTTAATTGAAATTTAGAACCATGAAAATATCAAAATTAAAACATCTACATGTAACTAATCCCCATTGAATAATCTCCTTTGTTTGGGTAAAAACCTTGCATTTCTTGTGCTCAAGTTGCGCAATTTCTTGCCTTGAGAAGAAGCAAACAAAATTAGTTTGGTGGACTTGGTGGAAGGTGTTGATGAATAGAGTTAAGAATGTACCTTTAAAATTGTCCACACAACACTTGCTTCCTTAAAAAGGGTTTGTAAACAAAAACAAATCATACAAGTGTCGTGTGAGATAGATAAATACTTCATTTATTATTATTTGTGTTTCTATTTATATTATCAATTTATGTATTACTCAAGTTATAAATTAATAAAATTGAAATTGAAATTAATATAATAAAAATAAAAATAAAATTAGGGATTTATTTTAATTTTAAATTGAAGAATTTACTTTTTTATTTTTAGTTATGAATTAATTTATATATAATTTTTTTTATCTTGAAAAGTTAAAATAATGAAAGGTTTCTAATAATGAAAGGTTTCTATTTTCTTTATATAGATATAAAATTAAAATAGTTTATTTTTAATTCATATTTATATTTAATAAACATAAATTTTAATATTAATACAAAACAACATAAAATATTTTTTGTAATATAACTATTTATTTCTTTATTTAAATTATTAAATGAAAAAAATCATTATTATTATTAACATTAAATTAACTTTTCATAACGCAATTTGTGTTAAAAATAAAGTTTACTTTTATAACAAAATTTAAAAATTAATAATAAAGTTTATTTTTTATAACAAAATTCAAAAATTAATATATATAAGACATCAACAAATATTTAAGGATTTTACTTCATTTTAATTAAGAAAATAAAAGTTTTTTGAAAAGATTTATATACCATATCAAGAAATTATAAAGCAAAATGAAATCTAAAAAGTTAGTCAGATACAATTTAACCAATGAAAAAATATAATTAATAACATAAAAAAACAACACATATATATAGTCGATAATAAAGAAAACAAATTAATAACATAAAAAACAACATATATGTAAAATTCAAACATAATTAAAAAATTCAAAACATCATATAAATCAATGTCTTAGGATTGGAATGCTGGTAATTAAACATTGAAACAAGTTTATAAAATTGTGGCATTTAGAAATCAATAATAACCACATTCATTTATTAGGGAATCGATTTTATTATTTTAAATTTCAAAGATTAACTAAATCTATAAATGCTAAATGTTAAATGATCTTGTGTCTCAATTACCCTTGAAACTATCAAAGTGGGTAAACAAATTTGATTAGAAAAGTCTTAAAAACTATAACATTAACTTATTAACATTGGCAAGTTTTTAAAACTTGCTCATTATTTAAGAAAAAAAAAAAACACTAGGTTTGATATCTACCAGAAATTCTATGGTACTCCTTTAGGTAAAACTATTATAAAGACAATGCATTCCTATTTATGATGGTTTAGTGTTGAATTGCTTACTTCTTTATAGTAATTATATATAAAAGAACTTTTATAGTTTCCAATGATTTATTCCAAAAATATAACTAAAAAAAAGTTATATTTGATAATTGCTTTTTTTTATTTATACATATTTCAATGTTTTTCATTATTTTATTATAATTTAATATTAATTTGTTATTTTGTGGATTATAATAAATTTAATTAGTAATGTATTTGAAATTTTAATTATATTTTTATTTAAAATAAAATAAGTTCATATTAATTAAACATATTATTTATATTTAATAAGATAAATATAATTTTAAATATTTAATTTTTTTTACAACTATTTGTTATAATTATTATTTTTCTCTAAAATTGTAGCAATACAATTTTCAAAATTTGAAATAATCAAAATTTGTACTAACTTCCCACAAAAATTTTATAAAGTTTTAAAAAGTTTAAAGTACTCTCTTTAAAACCTCTATTACATTTCAGATAAAAAAAAAATCCCAAGAATTTGTCCACTTGTAGAGACTTTGAAATACAATACAGTAACTGAATTCAAAATTTTCTTCATGTTTGGCAAAAAAAACATAACATATTTGGATAAACTTTAAATGACAAAAATTTAGGCATAAGTAAAAAATGAATATCAGTTAAGCATCATCACAACTGAAGTAACTTGTTGAAGGTTGTTTCTTTTAAATACATAAAAAAAAATGACAATTAAGTATGAGTTGAATCTAACTTGGTTAAGTGAATTTATGTAACCATTCAATAAATTTATGCAACCATTTATATAAATATATGAAATCCTTTTATATTATAAGAAAATGCTATTTCATTAATAATTTATTATATTTATTGTAAAATTAGCATGAGAAAATAAATTACAATTTAAAATCTACACATCTCAATTTCTTTGAAGAAAAATCCAATACCTTAAAATGTTTAAGCTTGATTACCTAATATACAACCTCCTTAATGTTTCAGTAAAGTCTCTCTTCATTCATAGCCCATTGTAAAATGTGCACAAATTCCTTCCTTTTTACAACAGGTGTTGCATGTAAACTGAGTACAAAATCCTCTCTTCATTCATAGCCCATTGTAAAATGTGCACAAATTCCTTCCCTTTTTACAACTGGTGTTGCATGTAAACTGAGTACAAAATCCTTTCCCTTTTAGAACTTCGGGTTACTAAAACTAAATTTAACTTTCCAAATATCATTGATAATTAATAAATTGTTTTGGTAGTATATTATGGCATACACGGTGGAGAAGGAAAAATATATTCTACGGTTGTGTGCCATTCATACTACACAAAGGTAAATGAACTCTATCAATAATTTTAGCATCAAGATCGGAGATCAGAGAGATGTAAGATTTGTGGCAGAGATGGATGGGAAAGATGTAAGATTTATGAAAGATAGGTTGCAGAGATGGCATGCAGTTTCGATGGATCATTAAGTGATCTTTATGACAACCTATAGCAAAATGGAGAAAAATTAAATTAACTGGATTAATTATTTCAAACTATCTTGTTCAGTGGAAGGCTAAATTATAATGTCCAATAGTTATTCCCCCTCCTTCACAGGAGAATGATAGTTTTCCCCATTTAAGAGGTAAGACCCTGAACTTGAAAATGGTGGCTTTGAGTCAATAATTGATGATCCTGAACATGTCGTTGAACGTTGGGGCCAATTCCCAAAGATTGTGATGCTCCTTGACTCACTAGACTCGGACCAACTACTACTTGTGTCGAGAGATTGAATTTCTGTGTTTTTCTTGACACGGTATGAATTTTCATATCTGGGTGACCCTGTTTAATATGATACTGAAAGGATGGGGGACAATATTATCACAATGATCCTTCATCTTATAACATAAACAACAAATAAGTGGTGAAATTCTAGGGAAAACTATTACTCTATAAGTAATTCATATTTTAATGGATCTTATTCCTTAATGTTGTGAAGCTACTTATAATTGTTTTTAATTTAGTATGCTCTCGGAGGTACCTTAAAACGCTTAGTCCAATTCTTTATGTCCAATGCATTATTTATTTTCTTGAAATGAACTCACAAATTATCATTGAGCATAAAATGATCATCAGTTGAACATAAAATGATTGGTCAAGAAATTGGTTCATCCAAATCTTTACAAAATTTGACCCACGACAACAGTGGGTAAGCAGATTTTAAAAATCAAAGCTTCATGTAAAAACCAAAATATATTCCAGAAAATACGAACGCACAGCCGATCATTTTCCGTAGTCATAAAATAACCTCCAATATTCATGCAAAATCAATCACTGATCTACATTCACTAAAATGATTAACCTCCAATATTCATGCAAAATCGATCAGTGATCTACATTCACTAAAATGATCGATGCAAGGCCCAAGAAAAACATAAACCTTATAAAACCAAAACAACTTGAACTCTTTGACCAAAGGCTGAAACTTTGGATTTAGAGTAAAATGGCATAAAATGTAATTTTGACTGCAACTACAGACTTCGATATCAACATGCCATTCTATAAAATGTTCAAAAAGACCTAAATGTACACCTCTAGTAAGTTGCCATGATAATGTGTCGCTGAATACTAATTGATCCTCGTTTTCTCTCTCTATGCCACGATAAATGTGGTTAATGTACATGTGTAAGTGTCTCTTGATATCATTCATTTTGTTTTGTTTTTTTAAGTCTAAGTCTTCATCCCCAGTAGCCACAAACATGGATGTTGAAGGGTCGAACACTATATGCATGTAGATGGAAGATATTAATGGAATAAAATTCCACAAACATGGATGTTGAAGGGTCGAACACTATATGCATGCAGATGGAAGATATTAATGGAATAAAATCCCAGTTGGTCACTTTTCCATCTCAATATATTGTCATGGAAACAAAGAAGTTGAAGGATATCGCAGTCAATTACACACCCGAGGGTTGGCATCATAAATAAGAAAATATGAAATTTCAATTACACTCGATGAGACGAGAAGTGTGCCTTGGAGAATGATGAGGAGATTTAGCTAAGGTAGTTTCCGTGCGAAGATCAAGTGCCCAGATGATGAAACCAGTGGATTGAACTGCAATTTATATTTTGCATCCCTCGAAGGGGATAAAGTCCAAGAAAAAATTGAGAGAGAGAACTAGAAACGTAGAAGATATTTACCAACTGGCTTTCGATTGCTCTCAATATTTCCACGCATATACCATCATATGGTTTCTCGAATCGAGTGGTTGATTGATGGGAATTTGGAGAGGAGAGAAGAGGCAATAGAGGGAGAGAGATTCCCCTCCAAACCCATGTTTTTGTATGCATATGTGTGTGATGCTAGCTACATCGATGAAGTCAAGTGGGGAGGGCCTTATCTTGGGCATCATGCTCCTATGTTTGCATATACAAAGAAATATCATGCTCCTTATCGAGTATAAGTTTCTCTGTACGCTTCAAATCAATCAGCAAATTGATTTATAGATTATGATGGTTTTCCTCTTTGTCAATAACATTTTTTCCACTGCAATTTTTCTTATGGCATCCCCTGCAAGTCAGATGAAGGTATCCATGGATCTATTAATTTTCTTGAGACATGAGAAAAAGAGAACATAAAGGAATAGTGGGACAGATCGACAAGAGCATACAAAAATAGTGGGATAGATGGATGGACCAAAAGAGGTGGTGATGGATTTAGCGTAGGTAAGCGGGTTTATATCTACACATTGGAGGTGGTAGAAAAAAAAAGTGATCCAAGCTTATCAGAAGATTCTCAAAAGAAAAATTCAATAGAAATGGTGAGATACCTGATATCAAAGCTAGGTGTTAATTGATATTTCACATTTGATGTCAGACTGACAGATTTAGCTCTATTCTCGGGAATATCTCTCAACCTTTAGTTCTTGGTGGCGGTCAACGAAGGTCGAAAAGAAAGCACTACGGAAAGTATTTTATGGTCACAATGGAAAATAAATGCATGTTGGATTGATAAGGTGGTTTTCTAGGTTGACAACTGGAGTAATATGTGTTTTTTTTGGTTACAAGTTTTGGAGTGATAGGTGGTTTTTTTGTTTGACAGGTTTTGCCCAATTGACAGGTTTTGGGAAAAACCTTTTCCTATAAATGACTTTGGAATAATTATTAAAGTAGATTTAAAATACAACAAGTTAGCCAGAAGTGACAGGCCTTAGGTAATGAAGAGCATGAGCACGAGTGAAAAACCGCCTTTTACCCCAAACATGTTTATCGACACCATCACAAATATCATTTCAATATTATTACACTCCAACAAATCTCCATGCACAACTGAGTGAGAATTTGCAAGGAGAGAGAGAATTGTAGTTATAGATTATCAATTCTCTCTATATTCTCTACAGTTTCTTTGAATAATTTCGCATGAACCATTGTATTTTAGATGACAATTTATCCCCCTCAACTCTTTTTGTTGATAAATACATGATTTATTACATTTTTTTTTATTTTTTTGTTTGTTTTTGTTGTGGAAGAAAATTAATGAGACTTGCAGTGGAGCATCTTCTTGGCATTGTACTTGTTGGCTGAAAAAGTGTTTTGAATTTATCAAGTGTCACATGCAGTCATTCTTTGCAGTCATCTAAATTTGATATTGCATTTACAGTGAGTTCACTCAACATGACACTTTCAACAGTAGAAGTGCAGGCTCGGTTATCACCATTATCATCCTCACTAAGAAACCCTTATTTTTCCAGAACCGATGAGTTTAGTGCTTATGGGGATGGAAAAGGAGAAGCTCGTTGAACTCAAGGCTCTGGATATCGATGGACACTACCATAACAATTGGCCAGATAATAGCTTCTATAATTGTGTTGTCACTATCTAGGTGTGAAAGTGGCAAGTTGCATTACATGTTTGGGTTTTGGGCTATGTTGTAGGTTGGTTTGTCTTCCATAATGGAATTATACACACCCATAGTTGTAGGTTGTTTCGCTACTCTTCCTCTTCCATAATGGCATTATACACACCCATAAACCTATTTTCCAGAGAAAGCAAGACCTTCTTTCCTCATTTACTTGGTTATCACCCTACTCCCCATTCTCTTCGATTTGCTTCTTATGTTATAACTTTAGGGCCTCATTTTTCTCAAGAATATGATGGCATTCTTGATGCCAATGGTACATTCTGATATCCTAGGAGCATCCATGCATGGTGAATGTGCAATTGATATGTAAGGTCTCTTCCAACAGAGCCTTATAAAACATAAGTTAAAATATAGAATTGCTATCCTAACTTTTTAAACCATTCATTATTCATCATAATTAAAATTTATGAGCATCATCATAATAAACCACATATTCATCATATTCAGCAGCATGATAATTAACGACATAACACAGAATAATAATGAAAATACATACCTATAATTGATGCTACTGCTATTCTCCAACTATGCCTGATGCTTTTCCCAACACCGACTAAACTCCCAGCCAGCTAGGAACAAAGCCCCTCTGACTCCCTAGCTCCAGGATTCCTGGCCCCCGAGCCGAAAAATCCCAGCAACAGGTGCCCCCTGTCTCAGTCCACCAAACTCCAATAAGTTCCTCAAGAAAAAACCAACCAGCAAGCTACTCCAGCCCCAAACAAGCAATATAGTCCTCTCCTCTCAAAATGATGTTCTCCCACAAAAATAAAAAAGTCCCTCTTCGAGTGTTTTTCCCTCCTCTTATCCTCCTTTCCCCCCTCCCTCTCATTCACTGCCTTCTCCCTTTCATTATGACTCACCCACCTTATCCCTCCATTCAATGTCAACCACCTTATCCCCTTCTCTTTAATGGTTCCATCATTCGATACAAAATAATAATTACTAATTTATTAAACTAGATTTTATTAAACAGATATTTAATCATTAAATTAATTAATTAGTTAATTAGACCAATTCACGTTCAACAAATATTTAACCAGGACAATTAATTATTTATTTATTTAAACTAATATACATTAAACAATTAATTAAACCATGACAATTGATTAAATACTTAGGGTTGTTACATACACCCACCCTTAAGGAAACTTCATCCCGAAGTTAAAGTATTTTATGATACAAGGGAAAAGATACAAAGTTCACACATTCATATTAAATAACCGACATTATTAGTAAGTAAGCCAAGAAAAATCATACATACTAGTGTACATGTACAAGAAATGCATGTAGCTAGTACATACAAGTCTCGTGCATGTACTAATAACAATAACTATCACCCTTATAGTAATTTATGTATGCATCCAATCCAATCAACAAGACTATTCATTTTATAAAAGATAATAAATCAATGAAATGTTTGTGAATTCCCTTAATTACAATAATCTAGCTGAACAATTTTATTTAAACAATTGTAGTTTAGTTAAGTAATGATGAATATACATATATACACATTTTCTTTTCAGAAGGAAAAATAATAAATTCCACCATAAGACGAATCTCCATACACTCTCAACTATTTCTATTCATCCTTCCTCCCTGACTTACTTCCATATTCCATTCCTATCCTTCCTCTGCTGGACTATCTTGGAGCGTCAACTATATTGACCTAACTCCAAATAGAACCTGTAAGCGGAAGTGTCACTATCTTGACCAAGCTTCCCCAACAGGC
>SNQJ01S0056641.1:20628-37593 GCA_010110895.2 Picea sitchensis | reverse complement strand
TTAATTAAACCAATTCACATTCAACAAATATTTAACCAAGACAATTAATTAATTAATTAATTAAACTAATATACATTAAACAATTAATTAAACCATGACAATTGATTAAATACTTAGGGTTGTTACATGATACTAGGTATTTGAAACATTTCCCCCTTTTTGTTTTAATCTAAATGAGTTTTATTTTTTATTTTTTTTATAACAGTTTTAAATTTTAATAGGATACTTGGGGAAGTGAAGAGGTAAGTTTGAAATAACATAAAGGAGATCAAGAGAATTATGGGTGTTGTTGCTGCAAGGAAAGTGTGTTTGATAATGGTAGTGATGACAATAGCCATTGTGGATTCAAATTTGTGGATGATATTGATAAAGAACTAGTAGAAAATTCACATTGTGAAGCGAGCGTTATTGCACAACACTGATAGAGGAGGAAATTGGCAGGGTTAGCTGTCATATTTAATTGTTCAAGGAGAAATGTATTTTCTTTGTTTGGAATATGGATTGCATCCTTTCAAACATTTAAGATCTCTTTCTATCTCGATATAAGTTATTTTATGCTCAAGCTTCATAGATTGTATTCGAGGTAAGCTCAATGACATATCTAGCTTCTTGAAGAAAGTTCACAATGGGAGAAGGAAACTTAATTTCTTAGTTCCTTTTCTAAATAAGAAATTTTGTGTAGCCCTCCTTTCAAGTAGAGGATGCATCCTAGCTATGTTTTTCAACTTATTTGGTAATATTATAGACACATTCAAGAAACATATTTAATGTCTTTCTTTTTATGAATTGCTAATATGCATTCCTATGAAAAGGGTGTTTGATTTAGTATTTCCAATTGTCCTTCATGGACTATTTTTTTTCATATTCCAATTGATATGATTTCCATTGAGAATCACATATATCCTTGTGCCATGGAAGATATATGTGACCTTGAAAACCTATGTATCAGTCTCATTCTATGAAATCACTTTACTATTTGCTTATAGTAGTTTACACAAACATGGTGGCCCTTTTTGGCCCTAGCGTTCGATCCTAAGCTATGATACCAAATGTAACACCTAACCAAGGGATGATACTAAATAATATATGATAATTTAAAACACATGAATTAAGTTTAAACAATTTTTTCTGCTTTCATGGATGAAATAACCTACAACATATTCATGACCATCTTTCAATTTTTCCAATGCTAAATATTACAAATTTGAATCCAAATATACAAATATAAATAAGAGGATGAGATAAATAAGAAGTTAACTTTACAATTAAATTATTTAAATAAAAACATAACAAAATATACCAAGTAAAATACCTCCTCCCTAGTATGTCGAAGATGACCATTTGCAATGTAGTCCAAATGCAACACCTCCTCCTTAGTATGTCGAAGATAACCATTTGTAATGTAGTCATGCCACTAGTAGAAAGATGCCTCTAAGCATTTCCTCTTTCCACTTTCCTAGAGGAAAACAACAGAATCCTCCCAGCCAACTAGGATCCTAACCGACTTCCTATCTCCAAGAAACCTTTCAATTTCTTGGCCCTCTATGCCCGTGACTCCAAGAAAAAAAAATCACATATGCTCAAAGAAAAATATCACAAGAATATATCTTCAAAGAATTTTCCAACCTCTCAATATGCTCCAACCTCTCAACCTCCTCTCCTATTTATCAAGTTTCCATTTCCCCTTCCCCGAGTCTCCTCAACCACCCTCATTATTAGCCATCAACCTCCATTATCTATATTTTTGGGAAAATTTTAAAATAAAACTAAAATATAAATGACTTTCATATAAAACAATAATAATTAAAATGCAAATTATTTCTTCTCATGCTAGCTAATAAATGAAATTTGACATTTTTCCCCAAAATTTACATGACAACCCACCATGCTCATTTAATTCATCATACCAACCATCAATCAAGTCAAATAAGGTATTGAATGCTCTAGATATTTTTGTATGCAATATCATTTACATATACATTAAATCATTCAATTAAATAGTTAATAATACAATTCAATAATTAATAAATTAATTAATTGTACTAGTGTACATGTGTAGAGTATGTGTGCGTAGCTAACAGACACATATCTCATGGATGTACTAATGATAAACAATGAATGCCTCTAGTGCATAGTTCATATATGATCACACCAAGGCATGCATGACAACCGATCAAATAAATGCATCATTTAGTAATCTTAATGAACAAAATTACAATAATTCATCAATAACCCATTATGACACTTAAAATATCCAAAGGGAATCAAAATAGGGTTTTAAACATGGTAGGAACCAAATGAGTAAACAATAGTGGCATATAAAATCCCTAATTAGTAATCTCAACTATCATTGAAGCATCCTTCCTTCCTAATCTACTTCCATCTTCCATCCTATCCTTTCCTCTGCTAGACTAACCTGGAGAATCAACTATATTGAACTAACTCCAGATAGAACATGTACGAGGAAGTGTCATACATCTTGAGCAATATTCCCCGACAGGCAACTAAAATTTTCCATCACACGTCTAGGGGAGCGTGACTTCACACAACCCTCCCACAAATCTAGGTTTCAGAGGATAAACGGTGGGAAATACCTCCACCCCTCCTCATAGAACTAGCGTCAACACCCTACATCAAGCCATATTCTGAAAATATTGTTCTTAGAGTCACTTCATAAAACAACCACTCTGGGCAAGTTGTGGGTCCTTTCAAAACCACACTTATGACATATCATAGTAATATTTCGAAACATAAATTAATTAATAAGTACAAATTGTATCATATGATATCTTCTTGATGTCTATGAAATCCAAGTTACCTCAACACTATAGTCATTTGGCTATCACATAGTTCATCAACCTGTAGGTTAGTTCACCAATAACTCATATCCATGCATATAAATCACAATTTCATATAAGAATCCATATCTGTATTGACATTAATTAAGAAAAGTGTGTTTATTTTTATCATTCCTTGCATCTGTTATACATTTACAACATAACTTGAACTAGTACCCATATATGCAAATTCCACATTTAAATTTGCATGTTTGAACAATTCTCATAACTATCATCCTTATACACATATACAAAATAAATATCACTACGCAACACATAAATAAGTCTAGGTATACACATCTCAAATGTCTATACCAGTCTAACTAAGTCCAATTAGTTACTAAGGAATGAATTACTAAGATGAGTAAAATAAAATTTCTAACTATCTAAGGTCAAAATATGGGGTGTTACAAACTTCTCCTTCATAGCATCTCCTTAACCAGTGTGAAGAACACTTTTTAGTGGGAATGAAAGAAACAAAAATGTTTCGACACTTTGAAGGGGAAGATCAGTACCACACCAGTATTAGCATTGTCAAATCTTCAATAGCCTTTTGAGATCTAAACAGATGTCAGTGGATACGCCATGGATGCAGTACTAATACAATATCATAAGCCTATCTGTTACCACTCTGAAACTTTTAACCAAGCTCTTGTTAACTATCCTACATATGATAAAGAGTTGTATGCATTAGTCCAAAGTGTAAATAAATAGAAGAACTACTTGTTAGGGAAGGAAAACATCATACATACAGATCACTAACCCTTACCATATCTTCAATATTAGACCAAATGGAAACAATCTCAACACTACAGGTGGATGGGTTTTATACAACAGTTTCACGTGGTAATCAAGTACAAAAATGGGACAAGTAACAAGGTAGTTGATATGCTTTCTAGACCTCCTATTGTTTCTTCTATTATTTTGAATAATGCTTCTTTATCTCATGATAGATATATAGAACAATATGTCATCGATAATGATTTTAAAGAAGTATATATGAAGCTATGTAGAGAACTATTTTCTACAGGGAAAATTACTTTACCATCTTGGAAAGCTATGTATTCCTACAAGTGAATGAATCCATGTAGTACGAGAATCTCATACTTCTCTTGTGTATGGGAATTTTGGGGTAGGAAAAACTATGGCTCATTTGTAGAGGTTTTGTTACTAGCCTCAAATGAAATTAGGTGTAACTAAATATGTAAAGGGTTGTGTGATGTGTTCTACTTGTAAGCCCACTAATAGAAAGTTGGGGCTATACTCACCACTTCCTGTTCCATCCCATCCATGGGAAAGTATATCCATGGATTTTGTAGGGGGTTTACCCATGACCAAAGGGTGTCATGATTATTTGTATGTTGTAGTGGATAGGTTTAGCAAGGTGTGTATCTTGATGCCTTCTAAAAAGTAGATCACTGCTAAACAGACTGCTAATCTCTCATTTCAGCATGTTTGGGTTCACTTTGGATTACCCACATCTATCATCTCGGATCAAGATACTCTTGGGGACTTTTGGACTAGCTTGTGGAGAGTGATGGACACCAAATTGAATAGGAGCATTGCTTTCCATCCATAGATCGACGGATAGACAGAGGTGGTAAATCGAACAATGGTACTTTTGCTTCGAGGCTACTGCAGCAACCATCTCAAGGCATGGTATGAAAATATAACCTATGTACAACATGAATACAACCAAGATTTATATTCATCTACTCAGAGTTCACCTTTTGAGACATGTTTTGGGTACCTTCCAAAGGTTTCTTTACACTTGATGTACGAGAGAGATGTTGATGTAAATGAAGAACGAACAGAGGACAGAGCTCGCAAGTTCATATAGAGGATTCAATAGATACACTAGGTAGTCAGGGAATAGTTGGAGAAAATTCAAGCACGGTATAAGGCTCAACATGACAAGAACATGGTTGATCATCAGTTCCATGTTGGAGACTGGATATGCCATCACATCAACAAGGAGATATTGAGGGGTGAAGGCAAGAATCTAGAGCCCATTCATTATGGACCCTTCACTATCTTGGAGAAAACTGGTACGAATGCTTTTTGTTTGGATCTTCCACCTTATATGTAGATTTACTCAGTTGTGAACGTTGAGAACTTGAAACGTTTTGAGTCTCCCATGATCATGGATCAAGATGAGGAAGTTTCAATACCATCAGTTGATGAGTTTGCACCTGAGTACTTGAATGAGCTATAGGAAGATATCATCCTGGATAGGAGGATGAAGACTTCACGCAGGGGTGATGTTGATTATCTTCAAGTAGGCTTAAAAGACACACATCCAAGCAAGGAAAAGTGGATTCAGAAGGACAAAGTGAGGGGACTCTGTCCTCACTTACCAGTTGATTGAGGAAAGCTTTTGGTGGTCCAAAAATCTCTCAGTGGGAAAGCATGATCCAAAAAGGATCCAGAGACGACTAAGAATAACTTAGAACTCATAGAGGCAACTCAAAACGCTCAAAATGTCTCCAATAGACAGAGAAAGGGAAAAAATTCAGAGCTCCCAAAACTTAGTGAAAATGGCATGATCGTGAAGAGCACGTCTCAAGCTTTCTAACAGCGTAAACATCTCGTCAAACAAAGTTATGTTTTGAAATATATTCGTGGTAAAAGTTTTGGTCAAACAAGGCCAGTCAACAGGGGGACACAATCATTCATACTACTGACGTCAACAACTGACATGGTAGGGTGATGTCATCATACGGGTTGTTGACATCAACATTCCACGTGGAAGCACCAAAGGCTGCCACATGTCACCTACCAATGGGTTTTTCAGGGGTCCATGTGGACCAATAGAAAAGTGCCATGTGGCACCCCCAAGCAACACCACGTAGCACCACCTAGGAAGCGCTACACGTCAGTATGGAGTGATATGGAAGCAACATCAGCATACATGTGTACCTATCAGCGAGCGTCACATGGCCCAATCATCATGCGACACCTTGCATCCCGAAAACGTCCAATGTTGGCTTGTGAACGAATTTTGTTTAAAAAAAATATATGGCGGGTTTGCCAAATCTAGTAGACCACGCCAATATTATCAATCGGTAGAAGTATCGATAGAGGGTATCCTATATTAGGTGGAGAGAATATTCCAACAGATATATATATATATATATACAAACCAATGTCCAAAATGGAGTCTAGTGGGTTCGACCCCAAAAACTTTGCCTTACCCAACGCCTTTACAACTTTGCCATAACCAACGCGCCACCGATGTTACTTGATATATCCGCTTGGATTTATTATTTAAAAATTACAACCCGCCTAGAGCCACATGGAAGCACGACCATACCGTATGATTGTGGGCACGGATTACGAGGTAGAGATTGTCATAATTGCAAGTTGCAGAGGACACATAAACCAAGAGATAATTCATCTTGGCCCTGGGAGTGTCAGAGTCGAATCAGAGCATGGAGACATACATTTTTGGGTAATTCGACTCCACAAATCCAATGGTGATGTATGTTTTCTGATATGAGCATTATTTTTGCATCTTGATTTCAGAATGAGGTATATTCATGTATTTGTCAAATTCTTTTTGTTGAGTTAATGAAAGTGCCTACCCATTTGAGAGAAGGACCCAGAGACGTAGTCCACCAGAGACGAATTCCGTTATCAAGTTTTTGTGTTCAGATTTGATACTTATGTCTCTTAATTTTTAAGTTTTCCCTTCTTTAATAGTGCACTTTAATTTATGCTCATTTAATACAATTCTTTATAAGTGACGATAAAAATATCCCGAATCATCATCCCTAATTTCCATTCATGGCTATCATTGTCAGTCTTCCTGCAAGTTGTTGCTAGTGAAAGAGAGAATGCATATGGTATTCTACTTGCACGACAATTTTAGCGAAAGGACCATGACGTCCTTCCCAGTTGCGAGATTACATGGCTCTTCTTCAAGCGCAGGAAAGTTTGGAATCGTCGTAGTTACCAACGATGTCATAACCAAACGACCATAAGTGAATACAAATCCTGAAAATATTGTGGGTCGAGTGCAAGGAACGTACGTGAATACAAAGCCCGTTATTGGACTTGATTTCTTCATGGTTTTCACTCTCGTCTTTCAAAATATGGAGTATAGTGACAACACTTTGGAAATCCAGGGAACTGACACTTACGATTAGTTGTAGTGTGAGTATGGCGTGGTTGGAGGAACGGGCAAGTTCAAGTTTGCTCGTGGCTATGGGGCTGTTACCACGGAATCTGTTTCCGGACCTAATGCTTTTCTCAAATTCAACACCACCTTTCGTATTCCTTCATAGTTGAAAGATTGTGGAAATGTTACCTTGTCTGAACTGTACTTAACCATCAGGTTCTTTCAAGTAAATAAGATCATTTTATCACAAATTACAAATAGGGTTGATTGAAGTAGGATACAAGAAATATATTTCTTGTTTTTGTTGTGATGGTTTTAAGCTTATTTTTATTAGTTGTTGGTAGTATATATATATTTTTTATTGAATATATATATATTAGAAAATATATATCTTACTTTTTTTTAATATATCCCAAATTTGAATTCTTAAATTACTTTGAATTTGTTAAAAAAATTAATCAATTATAATAAAATTTTATTATAATTAGATTAAAAAATAATAATACAATATTATTTAATACTAATAATATTATAATATTACTAAAATAATTTTTAAGGAATATTCCTAGAACACTAATCCACATATCACAAACTATGTACGCGTTACACGTAGAAGAGTATTAATCAATATAATATTTTTTCACATGATATAATGGTAATGATCGTTATAAATCAAATGAAAATAAATATAAAAGATCGAAACTTTATCTAAATTTTAGTTGTCACTCACTATCATTACAATTAAAAAAAAAGGAATTTCAAAATCTTATCATAACCTTAACACTTTTAACAAGTAAAATTTTACCTAAAACTTACTCTTCGACCCTAAGTATTTAGGCTCTTTTTTATCTTGTTGCTTGAAGTAAAAGCTACAATGATCAAGCAATTTGTGATAGCTTTTAAAGTAAAATCTACAATGATTGAGCAATTTGTGATAGTTCTTAGCATAAACTTTGGCCCAACCTTATTCATTGTTGTGACACCTTGATAATTCTTCTTCCTTTTGCTTAAGGTCCGTTAGAGCTGCAATCTTTCATAATAGATCAATTACATCAAGTCCATGATCACCATACATACATTCAATGCACCTTAAATTTTTCATTTTTATAGCAACTTTTATATATATATTTGGTTGGTGTCAATTAGGACACTACATTAAACATTATATGACATATAATTTAATGAAAAATAGTTTTTTAAACATTATATGACATAATTTAATGAAAAATAGTTTTTTTTATTATAGGACAAGGGTAATGATTAGTAACAAGTTATCATGAATGTATATGAAAATAATAGTATATGTTAGGGATATTAGATTTTTCATACTTTTAAGTTTCAACCAATAACATAATATCAACTTTATTAGGAATTCAACTTAATCGATTACCTTTATACTATGGAAAGGTTAACAAAGCCAAAGAATGTCCAATTAAAATTATATAGAGAGAGGGACCATGTATGTATTCCCAACACCCAAAGAGGTGATACTTTGACTCACTTTGTAGCTAGTATAAATAAAAAATACCTATTTGCTAATAAAATAGTCATGTATATCTCAAGGTACTGATGGGCCAATTGGAAAGTATATGAATAAGGAAAACATTTCAATGGAACAGTTGTCCAAGGAACCCTATCTATTACCCTATTGATTAGTTTCACTTATTAATTAGTTTTGCATATCCATGTGATTATTAAATTCAAACGTTTAGGAATAATACATGTAGGGCCAATAGAAAGTGTGTATTCTCCTAAAATCTAGAACAATATATACATAGAGTTAAATTAGACAACATACATTCCTCTTGCTAAAATATTTTTTTTTGTACTTGTGAGCTATTTTGAAGTTTTTTAGTTAAAACCATATTTACTTTAATCGTGGTCGTGTACTTTCACATACATAGCCCATGATAACTCATTAGAGACTTATGTATAGAAACATTAATATTTATAACAATTAAAAGAGGAAAGAGTTCCTTGAAATATGACAAGGCTGATCACAAATGTAAATTTCCAAATTGGAACACATGGTCAATGGTTTTCCTTTCAAATACCATGACAGATATTCCATGTTCCTTATCTACGTGTCTTTATTATACATGTCATGTAGTACCGAATGTAAATTTCAAACTTGAAAACACATAGCCATTTTTTTTTCCTTTCAAGTACCACAACATACATTCCATGTATCTTATCTAGTTGTCTTTATTATACATTTCACCTAGTAACTGACTAACCCACTACTTTAAACAACTCTTGTAAGCTCAGAATTGACACCCATTTCATAATCCCTTAACAAATCCTATAGGGTTGGAGGAAATTATAGTTAGAATTTGTTCATAAACAATAAGTCATATAAATTGAGTTGACTAATAAAATATAAAAACATTCACTTTGTTTATGCCTATTTCAAGAATCGGTAGGGGTTGCAAATAGAATTTTTTTTCTAACAACTTTCCACAAGTTAAAGAATAAGTCTAAATTATTATTTTTTCATTGAGTTTATTAACTCAATCCATTAATGCTACATGATTATAATGATCTTGGAACAAGACTAACTAGATTACACATACATTAGTCATCTCTTATGTTATCCCTCGAGATGTTATAGGTTGTTATTGGAACAATGTTGAGGCACCCCATGGGCTAAAACTCAGGATGAGTCTTAAATCCATATATGCAATAAGGTAAGTATGTAATATTTTTCAAGAAGAAGGAAGAACCCTAGCACTCTGCAGCAACAACGCCCCGTGATCATTTGATGCGCGCTCTGACGCCTACGCCCTGCCACCCACCTTCCCGCCCTACAGAATATAACCTCGCATGTTTCCTGGTCATCCAGCAATGAGCACGGGTGAGGGGGGGAAACCCCCCTCGTACAACGACATAGCCGCCAACGACAGAACTGGTATCCATGCTAAGAGGCCTACCTTCGAGCCGTCGATGCATCTGAGGGAGCAACTCTTTACCCAGGAGCAAATCTTCAGCAAAGAAATGGAACTCGAGCCCAGTACATCTCATCCACAAGCTTCCAAAAACTGGCTGCCAGGTAAGTGTATTCCACAAATGGAAAAACCACCACTTTACCGTATTAAATCGACTAGGGTGGGGGAACACACCCAGTTTATGATGGACCACGCACTAATAGGCAAATTCTTGGGCCTATGGTCGACTGAGAGAGATCTCACTCGCTGGATTAAGGACTGGTGGAACCCTAAAGGAGATTATGAGGTCCAGCTCAACTCCAAGGGTTTCTTTACAATTATCTTGTATAACCTAGAAGACAAGGACAAAATATTTGACAATGGACCATACTTCTATAACTCAGCGGGCTTATTTCTAAGATTTTGGACCGACAGATTCATTCCAAAGCAAGAGGACTTCTCACGGGCCCCGATATGGATCTGGTTGTACTCCCTGCCACATGAATTATGGCTGGAAGAAATACTAATGGGCATAGGAAACACGGTGGGACAATATGTCAAAGCTTCAGAAGCTACAAAAATAAGAAAGTATACATCATATGCCCGTATCTGCATCTACATGGACATATCGAAATCCCTGCCGGGCTCCATCACACTGGAATACCAGGACGAGGACTAGAACCAGACAATCGACTATGAACATATACCCTTTCGATGTAGGAAGTTCCATGAGCACGACCACTTGTTCAGAGAATGTCCCTTGAACGTCGCAGCCCCTAAACCCTCTGAAGCCAAGTAGAAGGATGACTTTACTGGTGTCGTAGGAAGGCGAAAGAATCATTCAAGAAAACAGAACCAGAGCTCGGCCCCAAAGGTCCCCTCTAGGAATTCCTTTGACGCTTTAAATCAGATACCGAAAGAGGCGGAATTTCAAAACCCCCTCCAAGCATCCACACAAGAGAAAGGTAAATGCCCTGAAGAGCCACATACAACTCACCCAAAGGGAACAACTCAGCCAACACAATCCGGCAGGGACGAAGACACCAATATGCTTATGGATGAAATAGATCTGGCAGAAATAGACCTAGAAAAACTGGAGGAAGCCCTCAATCAGAAAGATCTGCAACATATTTCAGTAGAACAGCTCCGGAAAGTGCATAAAGTGTTCACCAACTCCACGGAGGGTTCCACAGCTAGACTGGGCATCTCGACGGATCCCAGCCCAGAAACCAAAAAATCTACCAAGGAAAACAAGAGGCAAGGACGCAAACCAGCCCAACAACTCATCAAGGAGGCAGGGCACCTAATGATCAATTCTGGCCAGATACAGAGGCTATCGGAGGGATACCTCCACCCCCCTCCACCATCCACATGATGAAGACAATATATTGGAACATCAGAGGTATTAATGGAAGATCCAAGCAACGGATCCTCCGAGAATGTATTAAAACAGAGAATCCAGATATCCTACTACTGCAGGAAACCAAATGTGCAGGACGGGAAGCGGAAAATATTTTTCGAAGAAACTAGAGAGGCAGAGATTTCCTCTTTCTGGACTCAGTGGGTGCGGCAGGAGGACTGGCCATCCTCTGGAGTCCACAAACGGTCACTTTGCTCCATCCCTTCTCTACAAGAGACACCTTAACTGCCTATTTCAAAGCTGTAGCTTCCTCCAAGGAAGGCGCCATCACAAATGTATATGGCCTGCAATCTATCCAAGATAAGGAAAGCTTCATGCAAACCCTTCATTATGTTCAAACCCTCATACACACGCCACACTGGATAGTAGGAGGCGACTTCAATATGATCCTAATGCTGGAGGAAAAAAGTGGCAGGACAAAACGGCTGGAGCAGGACAGTGGTAAGTTCAAAACCCTAATAGAGAAATTAAATATGGTGGACATGGAAACCCGGAATGGAATATTTGCCTGTTCCAATAGAAGAACAGGGCACCAGCATGTGGCCTGCAGGTTGGATCGCTTTCTAGCGACCGAAGCTCTCCTTGAAAGTGACCAAGCAATGGAAGCAAATATTGTGACAAAATCAGGGTTGGACCACTGGCCCATAGTCTTTTGTCTGGACCCGGAACTCCCCCCTAGGCCCAAGCCATTCCGCTTCAAAAACTTATGGCTTACTCACCCAAACTTCCAACAGCTGGCTCACACTTGGTGGGGCCAGGCAGAAATAGATCATGGCACTCACATGTACAAGTTCCAGCAGCGCCTCAAGAACTTTAAACTACTTTTAAAAGAATGGAACAAGTCTTCATTTGGAAACATTCTCCTCAGGAAGCGGGAAATTGAGAACCAACTCGAAGAACTTCAATGCACTTTCATAGCAGGGATTTGAACTGAGAACCTTGTGTGGGAAGAGGAACAACTTATGGCAGACTTAGAGGCCTGCAGAGAACAAGAAGAGATCTTATGGAGGCAAAAATCTAGGGTTCAATGGCTGAAAGAAGGGGAGCGCAAAACAAAATTCTTCCATAGGGCAATGACGCACAGGAGATACATTAATCGCATTACCCAGTTGGAGGATGATCAAGGGGCCCCAATAAGGGATCATGAGAAAATAGCGGAAGCTCTTAACTCCTTCTATCAAGACCTCCTCACAGAGACCAACTCAAACAGGGAGGAGGCGATCCAAAAAGTCACCCGCCACATACCCAGGATAATTAATTCTTAGTAGAACAGAGCACTGCTAAGGCCTATTACTCAGTATGAAGTGGATTCTGCAATAAAGGACATGCCCCCAGGCAAAGCACCAGGCCCTGATGGATTCACAACAGATTTCTTCCATTATTGCTGGGATATGATCAAGGAAGATGTCTAGCGGGTAGTAGAAGAATCAAGAACATCTGGTCAAGTTCTCTCCGCTTTAAATGCAACCTTCATCACTCTCATCCCCAAGGAGGAACATGCCACTCACCCGAAGCAGTTCAGACCAATCTCCCTCTGTAATGTCATTTACAAAATAATCACAAAGATTATTGCCAATCGCCTAAAACCGCTCCTGCCGCTCATTATCTCCAATGAGCAATCTGGCTATGTGGAGGGAAGACAAATCATGGATAGCGTTATAATGGCCAATGAGGTTATCCACTCCTTAAAAATGAGAAAAACACCAGGTATGCTTATCAAACTTGATCTATCAAAAGCTTTTGACAGACTAAGCTGGCAATATATGAGGTCGGTTCTGGAATCCTTCGGCTTCTCTAATCACTGGGTCGATTGGATTCTCGAGCTCACTTCTTATCCATTCTTCTCCATTCTTGTTAATGGCACACCTTCCCAACCTTTCCGCCCTTCCAGAGGCATTAGGAAAGGAGACCCTCTTTCTCCTTTCCTTTTTTTTATCATGGCAGAAGGCCTAGGTCTCTATCTCAAAGCAGCGGTCATTGAAGGTTCACTCACCGGGCTGCCACTCCATAACCTCCACCCAGCACCCTCGCATAGCTAATTTGTCGATGATACCCTCCTCATGAACACCCCCACGGTCAGAGAAGACACCAGGCTTAATTCAATCCTCTATGACTTCTCGGACGCCTTAGGCATGCTGCTCAACTTGGATAAGTCAAAGATTTATTTTTTCAACACGCCAGCCTCGGTTCAGGCTCACCTCTCAAGAATTCTAGGCATTTCCAGAAGCTCCCTCCCTTCCACTTACCTAGGAATCCCCCTCACCGGGGAGTCAGCGAAATCTATCTCTTGGGACAGTCTGCTCTTGTCCATAGCCAACATGCTGAACAACTGGACCTTCAGACCACTGAATATTGCTACCAGACTGGTCCTGCTCAAGTCAGTCCTACAAGCTCTGCCCACGTACCTTTTCACTGCTTTGGCAGTGCCCATCTCGATCATCAAAGCCATTAGGAGTCTCCAACGCAATTTCTTGTGGAAGGGACACCATAAGAACAAGAAATGGGCTTTAGTTGGATGGGATAAACTTTGCAAACCCAAAAAATTCAGGGGGTTGGGTATACGAGACCCGGGAAAGATGAACCAGATCATGGGAGCCAAGATGTGGTGGAGATGGCTGCAACATCCGCAAGAACTCTGGGCATAGATATGGAAACAAAAGTACGCCCCGAACGTTAAATCTGACCAACTAATCAAATTCAATGAACAGATGCAAGGATCCAACATTTGGAACACCACCTGGCGGAATCGCCCCCTAATACAGCAGCACGCCTTCTGGGAGTTAAGAAACGGCGAAAGTGCACTATTCTGGAAGGATTCGTGGCAACAACTACCCCCTCTAGATGACTTGGAAAGCCTCCACCCTCTCAAACTTAGGCTACAACAAAACAACTTCAAAAAGGTTAATGATTTCTGGCTCCCAACTCTAGGAAGACAACCCTGGAGACAATGGAAAACCAACATAATATATTTACAGATCACGGAGGATTTCGACCTTCAACCGTGGCAGGATTGCATGCAATACAGGAAAATTCCCACTAAATAAGGGTCGGACATACTTCGTTGGGGCCAATCCACCTCAAGAAGTTTCTCAGTCAAGGAAGCCTACCACCTTCAATAGAATCTCCCAAGCCAAGCCCCTGAATCAATCTAGAGCGAAGTTTGGCAACCTTTTCTCTGGCCCAAGATTTCATTCTTTCTATGGCTCGTAGCTCAAAACGGTATTCTCACTTGGGATAACCTCATAAAGAAAGGTTTTATAGGCCCCTCTAGATGCACCCTCTGCCATCAAAGTGAGGAAACCATGGAACACCTCCTCAAAAATTGCCTTTACAGTCAACAGCTTTGGGATTGGGGAGCTCAAGCCATGCGACGCTCCCAACGGAATCGTAGCAGTATTCGGGACACCCTAGTTAATTGGGAAACAATCTCCTTCCACAACCCAATTCTCCAGCGCATCTGGCAACTGCTCCCGGGATTTACACTTTGGGAAATCTGGAAGGAAAGAAATAAAAGAGTCTTCAATTCCAAACTGTCCCCCCCTATCACCACTTGGGAGAGGGCTAAACGGCTCATCCATGAAACCGTTCAAAGTAAATCCTAGCTCCAAGAAGATATGCAGTGTAAGCCCGAGGAGAAGATTATTCTTGAAGGCTGGAACTTGCAAATGAGCATGCAAACACAGGGGAAAACCAAAAACAGGCAAGCTAACAGCCCCACAGATTGGACTCCACCCCCATCTGGTTTCCTCAAGCTCAACTTCGATGGGGCCTCCAGGGGTAACCCTGGACCAGCTAGTTTTGGTGCCATCCTTAGGGACCACATGGGCAAGATTATTCATATGACTGTAGGTTTTTTGGGTGAAAACACGAACAATGTGGCGGAGCTCACAGGACTAGTAAAAGGCCTCCAAGTCATTGTTCAACACCAGAATCTTCGGTTAGTCATTGAAGGAGACTCCCAAGTAATAATTCAACTCATCTCCAGAATCCTTAATGGTCAGCCCCCCTGGAGGATCTCCCCCAGTTGGAGACTCTCTGGACTTCTGGAAGACTTTGGGGATCTCATCCACCCCAATCTCACCCTTATCCCCTCTCATGTGAAATGAGAAGCTAACAAGGTTGCAGATCACCTGGAAAATACTGGAATTGATGCAAAGGCATAACTCATCTACTGGCAGGCCCACGCTTCTGAAGAAACAGACCTCTCTGGGCAATGCAGCAACCTTGCTAGCAGAGACTTCCCAGCCCCGGATGGGGTGACACGCGGCGAGGAGGTGCCACCAGGCTTAGCACTAAGCCTGGGCTTAAATGCCGATGGACGCCACCCACACTCCCGCATTTACGATGGTGGATGGCCATAGCAGCATCATAGAGATGGAGGGACCCCTCCCTCGCATAACCATTTACGACCTCTGCGTACTTAGCATGGTTGGGGTTAAAGCCAGTCAAGTGTCCTCGGCATCTGGTTATGTGTTTTCATTCGAGCCCGGACAAAGCGGGACTGCTCCGGCTTCGGCTCTGATCTTCGCCTGGAGGCTCTGGTGCAATTCTACGTTCCTCTTGCCCTGGCTCACCACCCTTACGTTGCATCTTGGCAAGGATTCTCCGAGCAGATTGTCTTTGTGTGAACCGAGACAGAGCCAACCTGCTCATGTTCTATACCTACAACCGCTCGCGTACTGGCTCTTACGCTTATCTTTGCACCCGCTCTATACATTCATTCATCCCCAGGATACCATGGCTAGAAAAAGAGGAAGACCTCGTCGTGGCTCAGCTTGGAATGCCCACAAGGCGCAGCGGTGACGGAAAGAGCAATTTGAGCGTGCTCTGGCTTTGGCGACCTCCATGCTTCGGAAGAAGGCTCGGGCTGAGAGACTGGCGGTGCTCGCTACCATTGCAGAAAAGGGAGCTAGCTGTAGCAGAGAGGACTCGGCAAGGAAGGAGGCTAGAACAGAGGATGCGTATCCCGTCTGTATTGTGGAGGAGGACCCGTTTATGGAGGACCTATCGACTGCGGAGGAGCCCCGCGCCACAGTGGTGACCCACAGGGAGGAAAGGAAACCCAATTTGGGTTTGGATGAAGAGTTCCCTGGTTGCATTGTTGAAGAAGTTTCTTGGCAAGCTATGGAAGCAGAGATGAAAATGGACAACACTCGCTCGGTGAGGAAGGATGTCGAGGATGGTGTGAAGTAGAGGGAGTTCAGCGTCGCGGGTGGCGGTCTGCATGGCTTTCTCCTTCGTGCGGAGCACCTGTCCCTGGTGTTTGAGCTCCGTGGCCACATGTATGACCTGGAGAATAGGGCCCTCCTCATGGGCCATCACCTAGACATGCTTCTCGACGCCTATTCCAACATCCCAGCTCAGCAGAAGTGCCCCCTCTGCGCGTAGACTTTTTCCATCCCGGCTGGGTCCATGTGGCAGACTGGAGATGACGACAGGTCACCGGGTACCTAGGTTTTTATGCTCTCTTGGTTTTTTAGTCTTTTTATGCTACTGTTTCATGTTCTTTTGGACTATAGACATCTGTCCTGGTTTCCTCCGGGCAGGACAGATGCTACTATCATTTACTGTTATTTTCTCTCCACCTATGCTGGTTTCCGGTAATCAACAACATTTTTGGTGACTTAGACCCATTACACTGTATATCTTGTTAAAGTTTTTTGA
>SNQJ01S0056641.1:0-20559 GCA_010110895.2 Picea sitchensis | reverse complement strand
TTTTCTAAGTGTTTCTCTCTCTCTTTCTTAAAACACTCAGACCTTTAAACAATCTCAGCTCAAATGATAAAAACTCTCAACTCCAAGAGGCATATGTCCATGAGTGTTTCAAGAAATCTAGATTTAAAGGTGGGTGACATGGTGTATTAGAATAAAAACAAGATAAACATACACGAAACTGCTAAGAATGAATCGTATAGCTTATGGAAAAGGAAAAACATGCTGAGCAATTAAAAATTTAGTTGTTCTAACAAATTCATACAGATCAATGAAAACATGCCTCAAGCAATTAATATTCTCATGCATTCAAATAAATCGAGGTACCCTCAGCATATAATTTAAATGCGTAAAGAAATGACAATAAATGGTCATCGATTCAGACAAAACCACTTATGTGCCATGACTAAACATCATACTGTAAATATGAACATGGTGTATAATCTGTTGTCTCAGATTTTTATAAGTGATATCTAATACAAGAAAGCCAAAATGGGAGAATATGATTTACAAGAACACATACACAAAAAGAAAGGGGGTTGCAGACTGAAACGTAATGTAGGGGATGAGTCTCCAAGTGCCTGTTTCTTTCACCATATATATGTGCTTGAGGTTTCTTATATAACAACTTTGGTTGTAAGAGCCTCTTAAATTCTCCAAAGTGTCAACCTTAACAATGAGCACCTTTGTTCTCTTTTGTTCCTAACACTCATCTCCAAAACAAGTTCTTGAAACCACTTACTGCTTCTTGAATTTGCTTACTACTTCTTGTTTCTTGAATGGTTTCCCCCTGGTAAAAATGTAAAAATTACTTTTACATGAAAATTTATGTTACATGAAAAATTCATGGGACAACTCAAAATTTTCCCACCATCATATCCATCATGCCATGCCCTTCAAGAGTTCCTTCAATATTGTGAAGCACGTTGTCATCATTTTTTTGATTGTTGGATAAAAATAAATAAATATACAAACATCATGACTTGATCAAATTCAATCCCACATTCATTGTAAGGTTTTCTTTGAAGTGATTTATAATGCAAAGGTGCCCCTACTTAATTTGAATGTGAATGGGTGAGTTGTGGAACTTTTCACAAAATGTTATTCTTTAATCGTGGGGCAATGATCACCAAATAGACCTCATCCTTACTTGCAATAGGTTCTTTAAATATCTTAGTGATCTTGGTGTCCTAGTGGATCAGTGATATGGAAATTTGAGGCCTACATATGACTTGAAACCTTAACTCCTCGGTATCCCAATAGCCTAGTAGCGTGGGGGGGATGAAAAGAAACGTGAATCGTTGATTTGGGGACAAAAACCAATACGATTCATTGATTTTTTCTCGACCAAAGTTGAAATCTATTATGTTACATAACATTATTTCTAACATCAACCTAATCCCTCAGACATGTGGAAGCTTGATATTGATCCACATTGGCACTGATGTGGCAAGGAGTAGGCTACATTTTGTTGAGTGCATTGTGCTATTTTGTGTCTCCTATGGGTCTTTTTTTCCACATGTTTCCTTTGGATTGGATATGATGAATGTTTTGTTTTTTGTGTCATTAGTTAAATGTTGATTTGGCCCCATGTGGGAAACTAATGTGGCACTGGACTATCGGAGATCAGGGATTTGTGTTGCGTCTTGCTTGGATGGTTAAACGTCTCGGTAGCTCAATCTCCTGGTGGGGCGATGATCCCGATGGCTCAGTGATCTCGATGCACTTTGAGAATAAGATTGGATTTAGGCAGTTGATTTGGTGCCCTATCCAAATTGAACCGTTGATCTTCCTTGATCAAATATGCATTGAAAAAATTAGTTGAGGGTATAAAAATTCCATCATTGAAGTCAACATATTCCACATGGTGGCTTATGATTCACTCTAACAGGTGCTTCATTAGCATTTTATGTTTTCATTTACCCTTCTGAATATCCTAGGTGGAATGTTGAGTTGGATCCATGCAGAAGGCTGACATGGACATCGAATCAAAAATTCATATGAAGAAGTGCTTTGTTGAAATTTTAACTCCCATGGGCCTGGTGGGCCGATGCTTTGGTTGACCCAGCACAAGATGACATGGAAAATAGATCATGAATAATATGGGAAGTGTTTCAATTAAGGGTCGGGGTCTGATGGACCACTAAGATTTGACAATAAGATCATATTTGGATCGTCGATATCGCACCTGATCAAATCGAGACCATTGATATTTAACCAAATTCCTCTCTTTGGACTTATCGCTAGGATTATACATAGATAGTATATCTCACATTAGTTTTGTAGGCTATACACATGTTGACGTGGCAAGTATTATAAGAAATTATAGACAATTTTATTATTTGAAGTCTAGTGGCCCAGTGGCTCGATGCACTTGGGGATCGAATACCATATCTAGGCCATTAATGTTTCATCTGATCAGATCAGGGCCATTTATCTCCAAAAATATATCACTTCTAAGGCTTGTTAACTCTCATGCATGTTCAAGGTGCTATATGATCATCAACCACCAATCTTCCTCATTTGTATCCATATGATCTGTCAGATCCCACATGTCCATTAGTGCCTAGTTCCTAGGCCTTGGTATTGTGGCAAGCTCTATAGCTAATGAAACTTAGTATCTTTATGGGTGCAATAGGCCTTATTTGACCTCCAATAAGAGCCTAAGTTCTTATATATTTCCTTAGGTGCAAAAGCGCATGGTTTTTATGTTGTTTTATTCCATTTTCCTTGAACTAGATTGATTCTTGATTGTTCAAAAGATCTGGAAGCTCACCCTCTGTCTCTAGCATGCTCATTCTCCTTCTTATAACCTCATTAAACCCTCAAATCTATGACAAGAATAAATAGGGATGACCTCTACCCATTTTGTGAAGTATTTTTTGGCTGTCAAAATCCATTTATGTTGTCCACTTGCATTTGGATTTATTTCACCATTTATGAGAGCCACCACATTTTCTTTTCTACAAACATTTGAAATCATATACATGCTATAACCATGCAATTGACATTTGAAAACAATGAGGGATAATAATAACCATCTATGAAGATCTTGAATGTACTCACTCTCTAAGCATGGTGACCCCCACATAGTCCCTTATGAACCTTAGTAACAATGCCTTTAGTTTTGTCTTCAATGAATAAATTTAGCAGTATTCCTCCTTGATCCTTCAAGCAGTTTTGTGAGTTTATAGGCCTCATTCCAAGACTCATTGTGTGTCTTTCTAATGGGACAAGGAAAACATCCATTATGCACCTTGTCTATGGGCCAAGGAAAACTTTTGGTGTGCAACTTTCCAATGGGCCAAGGTGATTTTCATCACGTGCCTTTCTAATGGGTGAAGGAATAATTTCATTGCATTCCTTGCCAAGGGGCCAAGTCGAATTCTATCATGCAACTTTTGGATAGACGAAGGTGACTTATCCATCAATTCTAACCATCCACACTAGTGCAACAAAGCTACCCAACTCCACTCTAGGTGAGGGTGTTACATCACCCCCTACTAAAAATCGTTGTTGTCCTTAAAAACATCCTTGAGAACCTCCTTTCCTCAATTCACCATCTGAATCCATGCATTTATTCACAATTGACACCTGAATCAAAACATTGTTCAAGTCAAGTATGTTATTCGACTTTTCTCCTCCCAGTCCATGGACAAGTGCCACTTGCCCAACTCTATCACCAATTCCTCTAGCAGTTGTTTCCTTCCACTGTAGTGGTTGTAATCATGTTTTTCACTGCTGCCACCATCTCCTATGAATATATTCTAACCTCCATCAGGGAGATCAACCAAAATGTTGAAGAGTTGAACTGTAACATCTATAATTCAACCACATTTCCCATGCTTATGAACATTTATGTCTTCTCAAGTCTAGAACTAGTTGGGTGATCAGTATAACTATCATGTCCAATCCTTGAGAATGTACCTCCCTGTGCCCAAACATAGTCTTTTCCATATGAATTTTGGTCATTTTGTCTAACCTTGATGGAATAAGGAAATGTAACCACCTTCTCAGGAGAGATCAAAATGTTTTCCAAATACATAATAGGCCAAAAGATCCATACATACCATAAATATAAACATCTCAATCCAACATGATGCTTCCTCCATACCTCTACTATGAAGAGTAGTATGAACAAAGGGGAGAAGAATATATGGATCAACATATGGAACTCAATATGCTCTTTCATCTAGATGATCATTTGAATGTGGTGTTTGACTTGTTTCCCCTTATTGGATATAAGGGTCTACTCATGCTGGAGGAACACGAAGACAAACCCTAAGGTGAAAATATCTACCCGCAAGAAGATTCGTTCGATATATCTCCAACATATCTAAAAATGGTTTCTAATAATATCATAGTTGAGGTGAGAGATAATTGTCATGAGATAATACCTAGGTTATATGCCCCTAAATTTACAAGTGCTATTGTATATGTCCATATATGGAAGTGGTCAACTTTTGTATATGTGCATGTACGTAAGTGCTTCCATATATGTGCATTTATGGAAGCCAACTACTTTCATATATGCAAATTTAAGGAAGGGCTTCCATATATGCACATTTAGATAAGTCACCTTTCATATATGTGCATTTACGGAAGCCACCTTCTGTAAATTCGCATATATTCAAGCACTTATGCATATCCGCATTTACGAAAGCCACCTTCCATATATGCGCATACAGAAAAGTGGTTGGATTCTGTATGATCATTTATGGAAGTTTTTATCTTTCGTATATGCGTATTTACATAATCCACCTTCTTTGAATAAATATATATTGAATCACTTTTGTAAGTACGCATTTATGGAAGGTGGATTTCATATATGTGCATATATGGAAGTTTTTGACTTCCGTATATGAGAATTTACGAAGGTGGCTAGCTTTTCTATATGCGTATTTATGGAAACCACCATTCATAAATGCACACATATTGAAGCATTTATGTATATGCACGTTTACAGAAGCCACCTTTCGTAAATGCTTGTATCTTGAATAAATTTTGTATATGCGCATTTACGGAAGCCCCCTTCCATAAATGCACATTTACGAAAGCCACTTTTCATAAATGTGCATTTTCGGAAGCCACTTTTCATAAATGCACATATATTGAAGCACTTTCATTTATGCACATTTACAAAATACACCTTTTGTATATGCAGTTTCCATATATGTGCATACATGGAAGTGCTCGGTTTCCATATATGTGCATATACCGAAGTGATCATCTTCAGTATATGCACATAATATACAGAAATGATTATGTATATGCGCATTTATGGAAGTGATTCCATATATGCACTTTTATGGAAGCCACCTTCTATATATGTGTCTTTCATACATGCGCATATATGAAAGTGGTTGAATTTTTTATATACGTATATAAGGAAGTACTTCTGTAAATGTGCATTCATGGAAGTTGTCAACTTCCATATATGCACATTTAAGGAAGGGCTTCCATATATGTGCATTTAAGGAAGACACCTTCCAGATATGTGCATTTACAGAATCCACCTTCCATAACTGCTCATATATTGAAGCACTTCCATATATGTGCATTTATAGAGGCCACCTTATGTATATGAGGATTTTGTATATGTGAATATATTGAATTGGTTGAACTCCATATAGGAACATTTATGAAAATGAAAATCTTCTATATATGCGCATTAATGGAAGCCACCTTCTGTAATTGTGAATCTACAGAAGCCACCTTTCATAGATGCACATATATTGAATCACTTTCATATATATTCATTTATGGAATCCACCTTCCGTATATGTGGCTTCCGTATATGTGCATTTACAAAAGTTTTTGTCTTCCGTATATGTGCATATATAAAAGTGTTTGGCTTCCATATATACATATTTACAGAAGCCACTTTCTGTATATGTGGATATATTGAAGCACTTTTGTATATGTGCATTTATGGAAGCTGTCCACTTTCGTATATGCAAATTTTGTACTGGCACATATACCGAAGTGGTCAACTTCCCTATATGCACATATACAAAAGTGATTCCATATATGAGAATTTATTGTATCCAACCACTTCCTTATATGGGCGTTTAAGGAAGGGCTCCCATATATGCGTACTTATGTAAGCCACCTTCCATATATGTACATTTACAGAAGCCACCTTCCCTCAATGAGAATATATTGAAGCACTTTAGTATATTCGCATTTACGAAAGCCACCTTCCATATATGAAACTTATGTATATGTGCATATACTAAAGTGGTAAACCTCCATATACGCCCATTTAAGGAAGTGGTAGACTTTTGTATATGCATATTTATGGAAGACACATTTCGTAAATTCACATATACGGAAGCCACCTTCCGTAAATGTGCATATACAAAAGCCACCTTCCACATATGCGCATATACAAAAGTGCTTCTGTATATGTGAATTTATGGAAACTTACCATTTTCATATATGTGCACTTAAGGAAGTGCTTCCATATATGTGCATTTATGAAAACCACCATCCATATATATGCGCATTTATGGAAGCCACCTTCCATAAATGTGTATATATTGAAGCACTTTCGTATATGTGCATTTATGAAATCCATATTTTGTATATGCAACTTCTATATATCCACATTTACAGAAGTGTTCGACTTTCATATATGCGTATTTATGGAACCTACCTTCTATAAATGCATATATATTGACACACTTCAATATATGCGCATTTATAGAAGCCACCTTTCGTATATGAAACTTTTATATATGCACATATACAAAATTGGTCAAATTCCATATATTCACATTTATAGAAGCCACATTCTTTGTATGTGACTTCCATATATGCGCAAATACAAAATTGACCGACTTCCGTATATGCACATATATGGAAGTGTTTTTTTATATGTGCATTTATGAAATCCAACCACTTTTGTATATGCGCATTTAAGGAAGACATTCCATATATGTTAATTTATGGAAGCCGCCTTCCATATATGAGACTTCCATATAGGTTCATATATGGATGTAGTCAACTTTCATATATGAGAATTTACGGAAGTGGCCAACTTTTGTATATGCATATTTACGGAAACCACCTTCCATAAATGCGAATATGTTGAAACAACTCTGTAAATTCACATTTACAAAAGAAACCTTACGTAAATGCGCATATATTGAATCACTTTTGTATTTACGCATTTATAGAATCCACCTTCTATATATGCAACTTTTTTATAAACGCATTTACAGAAGTGGCCATATATGTGCATATATGAAAGTGGTCAATTTCATGTATGCGCATTTATAGGACTGGCCAACCTCTAAATATTAATATCTATGGAAGCCACCTTCCCTAAATGTGCATACATTGAAACACTTTATGTAAATGTGCATTTACGGAAGCCACCTTCCCTAAATGCACATATATTGAAGCACTTTTGTATATGTGCATTTAAGAAAGCCACCTTCCATATGTGTGCATATACAAAAGTGGCCGACTTCTGTATATGCACATGTAATAAAGTGTTTCCGTGTATGTGTATTTATGGAATTACTTCCATATATGCACATTTACAGAATCTACCTTCCATATATTCGGATTTTGTATATGCACATATATGGAAATGATTGAATTTTTTGTATGTGCATATACAAAAGTGCTTCTGTATATGCGTAATTATGGAAGATGACCAATTTCGTATATGCACATTTACCGAAGAGATTCCATATTTGCACATAGATGGAAGATACCTTTTGTGAATGCACATATACAAAACCACTTACATATATGCCCATTTACAGAAACCATCTTTCATATATGAAACTTCTGTATATGCGCATATACAGAAGTGCTTTCATATATCCAACTTCCCTAAATGATCATATACGAAAGTGGGTGACTTTTGTATATGCGCATATACATAAGTTATTCCATATATGTGCATTTATGGAACTCAACCACTTTAGTATATGCACAATTACATAAGGGATTCCATATATGCGTATTTACGGAAGCCACCTTCCATATATGCGCATTTACGGAAGCCATCCTCCGTAAAGGAACATATATTGAAGCGTATATACAAAAGTTCTTCTGTATATGTGCATTCATGGAACCTGCCCATTTTCGTATATGTGCATTTAAAAAATGGATTTCATATATGCATATTTACGAAAGACACCTTCCATATATGTACATTTATGGAAGCCATCCTCTGTAAATGCACATATATTTAAGCACTTCCATATATATGCATTTACGGAAGACACTTTATATATTCGCATATATGGAAGTGCTAGGATTCCGTATATGCGTATATATGAAATTTATTTCGTATATGCGCATCTATGGAAGTGCTTCTATTTATGTGAATTTACAGAAGCCAACTTCCAAATATGTGGCTTCCATATATTTTCATATACGAAAGTGTTCAACTTCTGTATATGCGCATATATGGAAGTGCTTTGTTATATGTGAATTTATGGAAGATGGCCATGACCACTTATGTATATGCGCATTTATGGAAGGGATTCAATATATGCACATTTATGAAAGCTACCTTCTAACTGAATGGAATCCATGAGTGCCCTAGATTGTTTTCAATTCATGCCACTGTGATCGATATGCATTGACGACCTCCCAAAAATATCTATGTACATGTTCTCTCTTGTGTGATTGGTCTTTATGGGTTCATGCCCCCTCTCCCATTACTGAAGAACACCATTCAATAATGGATTTTTCATCTCGGATGAGGGAAGTAGTTGTGAAATTCATTTATTTCCTACATAACGATCTTTTTATGCATGCACCTGCTCCATCATGCTCCCATTTCTTGTTCCTAGAATCAAAATAGTTCCAAATCTGTGGTACCTTGAGCTTTTTGTACAACATACACAACCATTGAAATACATAATCATTTTTTAACTGGCATGTGCAAGCATATGACCAAATCAAATGTTGATCCATCTCTACGTTCTTCTCCTTAAGGTGATTGTAAAACAACTGAAAGCAATGTTTTAGATCGGATAAGTCATGGAACATATCATTTCTTATGTAGAAGTGACACTCCTTCAATATAAATCTATATTATGAGTTACTATCCAGTCCATGCATGTATGTGATATGGACCATTATGTTGACCTACTCTTAGTGATAATATTGGCTTTCAATCTCATTTTTTAGTTGAAGGTTGTAGTTCTCTGCAATATCAACCACTGATAACACAGTACCAACGAGAAATGTATCTTTTGATATTATAAAATGATTATCTTTCCGTTGAGCCACATGAACATTTTGAACATAATTTCATGTCTTTACAATGAATGCTTTCATGAAGTCACATACTCGTACTTGGGAAGCCACCAATTGTATCTTTTTTCTTTCCTATCTTCCATCAATATCATATGTGACATATTTAAAGCTTTGCAAGGAAACCTCCTTCCTCCCCAATTCATGCTCATCGCTTACATGGATGAACTTGATTAGTAATGTCATTCCACCATGCCTAGGCCATGTCCCATCTAAGAAAGGTTTTTGATCAAATGTACAACCCTCTAGTCTTGTACACAAGATGTTGTGAATAAAGTGTCTAGATGACGACAACGATAATATAACCGAGCATTATTTCAAAAGGGTGTTATGCAAAACATGAAATATGTGTGTGTGTGTGTGTGTGTGTGTGTGTGTGTGTGTGTGTGTCATAATAATAACCATACTCAATGTTATATCTACAATAACATGTGTTACAAATTATGTTTATTTGAACATACCAAGGTTTGAATTTATGGAAAGATCTTTGGCCCAAGTTAAATGCATTATGTACTGTCCTGAATCTCTCAATTTTTTTTGTCTATGTAATGTCATGAAAGTGTTTAATATTGGGTTCACGGTCCCTACATACCCTTCTCAATTTTAATACATATTTTTGGTTGGAAGAGGGCCTAGTGTTCTCTTTCCATAAATCTTGTACTCGTCCCTTAACTGCTCCAATTAACTTCATATTAGAACAAGGTAGCCTACCAGTGAAGGGCCACAAATATGTTTGGCCACCTCTATATAGGCTATCTCTTCTATGAAAATACTTTCTAAGGGTTTTTTACATTGCATTTCATGAGGTGTGAGGTTTGTTGTAGAAAACTATATTTTCATGGTATCTTGCTAGCAATTGATTGTGTCAAGACACATCGATCTACATTGTAGTATTTAGAATGAGATTTGTTACCAATTATTTGAAAAAAATCTACAAGGTTTCTAATAATATGATGACTTGTTTCCAAACTTTTGACTGTTTTAATGCCTAAAATTCTCCTAACAACAGTCAAACTTCTAGATTTTAACAAATCCAAAAATAATTGAATTTTAGCACCATTGGATTTTGGTTAAAAATATTCTTTAATGATTTTATAAGAATGATAATAAATAGTATGTTTATGTAACTTAACTTAAAGTGATGCTAGACTAATTTCATTGACATGAATGCATTTAGGAGTTCTTCGCCGCACAATGCTTAATCTAGGTAGCGATGATGAACCCCTATTCTGGCACTCTTGACCTCCTTGTTGTGGAGTTAACAAAGTTGCAGTTCTTTCCCCTTCAATCACTAGTAGATAAAATACTTAATCCATATCGATCTCATTAGCCATCCACATTTTCCATTGAATCACCATTTTGATCATGTGGTTTTGATAAACCATGATATTCACCCTTTTTATTGGGAATGGAATGTAATGTCATCTTCATTTGTTAATTATAGACATCATGTAATGATTTCCTAGTTGTCTTATGTACATCCCTACAACATATCATTAATACATAGGATTCCATTAAAACTCCGCAGTTAAGCACGCTCAGGCTAGAGTAGTATTGGGATGGGTGACCACCCGCAAAGTCCTAGTGTTTAACATGCCTCTGGCATTTTATAAACTTAGTCCAATTTCTCCCACATGCATCATGGAAATTGTTCCCCTCTCACTCTCTCATATATAGTTGATGTGAAGGAGGCCCTTTAAGAATGCAATGGAGTGTGATGTAACTATTGTGAATGAAACATAGCCAACATCTCTTTCCTTTCAGAGATAGGCTACCCCATTCTGCCTGTTTGTTTTCTACAGTGTTTTTCTATCTTATTCAGTAATAGAAATTGGGTTTCACTTTATTTATGTGTTCTCTTCTATATTTTTTTATGTATTTCATTGTTATATCTTGGTTATGTTTTTGTCTTCATGTCATTCTCAAAATAATCCTAATAAGTGGTATCAGAGAAATCTTCTCCTTGTTATTTCTCAGAGAAGATCCCCGATGAGGTCAAGGTATAGAGATTTGGGTCTTGAGATAGTTTTTCTTGAGTACAACCACTCTCACTAGCCCAAGAAACATCCTATGGCAGAACAAAAGAGAGATGATAGAGCATGATGTCCTTTCAAGATTATTCTCAAGGAATCTCTCATGCGACAGAGGAACGAGATGATGGAAAACTTTGCTCAGATCACTCAAAGACTACCAATGGCGATGAATGAGGCATATTTGAAAAGAATCCATTTTGCAAGTGTGACGCCCTTCAAGGTATAAGTCAATTTTTATATCCCCTTATTTGAAGGGCTGATAGATGCATATCCTATAGAAAAATGGTTGAATCTTCTAGAAGGTTATTACTCTACTAAAAAAAATCAATAGTGAAAATATCACCTTTGCGCTCCTTAAATCTATTCCCCATGTCAGAGTTTGGTGGGAAAGTTACTAGGAGAGGTACATCGCAGATGAATCTACACTATTTGGGAGAGAACACACTTGGGTGGCCTTTGTAGATGCCATAAAGGAGGAGTTCTACCATGTCAGAAACTATGATGACCAATACATGAGATGGATAATTCTGCATAAAAAAAGAGACCAAATGGTGTCGGAGTACACCAACATCTTTCAAACCTTGTGCTCAAAGCTAGGTATCAAAGACTCTGAGCAACACCTAGTTTTCAAGTACTGCAGTGGTATACACAGGTGCATCCAAACATAGATGGATTTCTTGGACATATCCTCTCTTGGAGCTTCTTATCGATGTGAAGTCAAAATTAAATAGAAATTCAAGGAGCAAAGTAAGTGGGAGAAGCATGGAAAAGGAAATTCTAACTCACATAATGAAAGACAGAGCAAGGAAGGACAACCTCAAGAGAGCCAGCCCCAGATGTAGGAAAAGAAGGGTAACAATAAGTCTAAGAAAGACATTGGAAGGTGGTGTGAGTTCCAAAAAATCCCTTGGCACAACACTGATGAATGTCACTCAATACAATCATTGGTGGCCAAGCTCAAAGACAAAGAGTTGAACCCTTACTTGGACCTTGATTCAGAAAATAATAAAAGGAGACAAATCATTGATGTGGAATACAATGCTACTGTCACAACTGCAACAATCCAACCAGAAGAGGATATTGAGGAGGGGGAGTGACTCTTCCATTCACAGATGTGGGTGAAGGGGACCCCATTGCATTTGATTGTTGATAGTGTAAGCCAAAAGAACATCATCTCAACAGAGGTTGTCAAGGAGTTCTATTTTACAACAAAACCAAACCTAGAACCATACAACATCTGTTGGCTTCGCCAAGGTCAATATCTTCATGTCATCCAACAATGTCACCTATCCTACGACATCAAGCCCTTCAAGGATGTCATAGAATAGACAACACTGTTGTGATGTTGCCCCACTAGAAGTATGTGATGTTCTATTATACCAACCATATATGTGGAGGCATCATGTTTTTCATAAGTCTCAACCCCATAGCATCATTGTTACTCTAGGGGGTCAACTATGCAAGATACCAGAGGTAGTTTTGACTATTTTCCCACCAAAACAATGCCACAAAGTAATCTCTCATACTGCAAGGTTTAGCCTCTTCAGAATCCGATCACAAGGTGAACAGAAGGACAGTGCAACCATTGCAGCCTCATACCAAGACCTTTCTATATAGCCTAAGTAGATTGACAAGATTGTATAAGAGTACCAAGATGTTCTTGCTGCATCTACACAGGTGCCTCCACACTACCTAGTCAAGAAAGGTTATAACATAACCCTTCATACTCTTCATGCTACATCTTCACCAACAGATTCCTCCCAAAATCAAGTAGATCATGTAGCTATATTGGTTGAATGGATCCAACCCCTCCAACAAAACATTCATGACAACCTTCAACAGGCTAAGCAGGATAGATTCTTCAACAAGGAAAGCAACACACAAAGCTTTAGATCTAGTAGAAGTATTCCCGTCTCCCAAGGGAACTTGACACAACGAGGACCATTTATTTCTAAAGGGGGAGGAATGATCCAAATGGGTCTCGGTCGCCATACACCTTTTACACTGAATCACCATTTTGAGCCTATGGTTTTGATAAACCACGATATTCACCCTTCTGATGGGGAATGGAATGTAATGTCATCTTCATTTTTTTAGTTATATACATCATGTAATGATTTCCTAGTGTTCTTATGTACATGCCTACAACATAATATTAATGCATTGGATTCCATTAGAACTCTGCAATTAAGCACATTCATGCTAGAGTAGTACTGAGATGGGTGACGGCCCGGGAAGTCCTAATGTTTTACATGCCTATGAAATTTTATAAACTTAGTCCAATTTATCCCACATGCATCATGGGAATTTTTTTCCTCTCACTCTCTCATATATAATTGAGGTGAAGGAGGCCCTTTAATCATGTAATGGAGTGTGATGTAAATCTTGTTGCGAATGAAGCATAGAAAAGATCTATTTCCTTTAAGAGCTAGGCTACCCCATTCTGCCAATTTATGTTCTACAATGTTTTTCTATCTTATTCATTAATAGAAGTTGGGTTTCACCTTATTTATGTGCTCTCTTCTATATATTTTGTGTATTTCATTGTTATATCTTGTTTATATTTTTGTGTTCATGTCATTCTCAAAATAATACATAGTCTAGTACTAGGATAGGTGACCTCCCTAGAAGTCCTAGTGTTTTACATGCCTATGGAATTTTATAAAATTAGTCCCATTTATCCCACATGCATCATGTGAATGACTCTCCCCTCACACTCTCATATACAATTGAGGTGAAGGAGGCCCTTTAAGGATGCAATGGATTGTGATGTAAATCTTGTTGTGAATGAAGCATAACATACATATCTTTCCTTTCAGAGATAAGCTACATCATTATGCTAGTTTTTTTTCTACATTGTTTTTCTATCTTATTCAGTAATATAAGTTGGTTTTCACTGTAATTTTGTGTTCTCTTGTACATTTTTTGTGTATTTCATTTTTATATCTTGGTTATAATTTTTTCTTCATGCCGTTCTCAAAATAATCCAGATAAGTGGTATCAAAGCAGTATGATCCTTGTTATTTCTTAGAGAAGATATTCAATGACGTCAGGGTATAGAGATTTGGGTCTCAACATAGTTTCTCTTGAAGGAAACCTCTCTCATTATCCCAAGAAACCACCCATGGAAAAAAAAAAAGAGATATGAAAGAGCAGGATATCCTTTCAATATTATGCTTGAGGAATCTCTCGTGTGACATAGGATCGAGATGATGAACAACTTCACTCATATCCTTCGAAGACTACAAATGGTAGTGGCTGAGGAATATTTGACAAGAAACCATTTCACAAGTGAGACACCCTTCAAGGTACAAGTCAATTTTTATATTCCCTTATTTGAAGGCCAAATAGATGCAGATGTTCTTGAAAAATGGTTGAATATGCTAGAAGGTTATTACTCTATCCAAAAAGATTTTGACAGTGAAAAGATCACCTTCGTGCTCCTTAAATCCCTTCTCCATGTCAGATCTTGGTGGGAAGGTTACTGGGAGAGGTACACTATTGTTGAATCTACACTATTTGGGAGAGAACCCACTAGGGTGGCCTTTGTATATGACATAAAGGAGGAGTACTACCATTTTAGATACTATGATGACCAATACATGAGATGGAAAACTCTACGTCAAAAAAGGGACGAGACGGTGTTGGAGTACACCAACATATTTCATACTTTGCGTTAAAATCTAGGTATCAAAGACTCCGAGTGGAACCTGGTTTTGAAGTACTATAGTGGTCTACATAAGTACATCCAAACAGAGATGGATTTCTTAGACATCTCCTCATAGGGAGCTTCTTATCGATATATAGTCAAAATTGAGCAGAAATTCAAGAGACAAAGTAAGTGGGAGAAATATGGAAAAGAAAAATCTAACTCACATAATGAAGGACAAAGAAAGGAAGGTCGAACTCAAGAGAGACAACCCCAGATGAAGGAAAACAAGAGTAATGGGAAGTATAATAAATCCATTGGAAAATGGTATGAGTTCCACAAAATACCTTGGCACAACACCGATGAATGTCACTCAATACAATCATTGGTGTCCAAGCTCAAAGACAAAGATCTGAACCTTGACTTGGACCCTGATTCAAAAAATAATAAAAAGAGATGGAAGATTTATGAAGAGCCCACTACTACTGTCGCAACTACAACAATCCAACCACAAGAGGATCCTAAGGAGGGGGAGTGACTCTTCCATTCAAATATGTGGGTGAAGGGGACCCCATTTCATTTTATTGTTGACAGCAGAAGCCAAAATAACATCATATCAGTAGAGGTTTTCAAACATTTATATTTTCCAACAACACCACACCCACAACCATACAACATCGGGTGGCTTCATTAGGGTCAAGATCTCCATATCAACCAATAGTGTCACCTATCCTACAACATCAATCCCTTCAAGGATGAGTTATTATGTGATGTTTCCCCACTAGAAGTGTCTGATGTTCTATTAGGCCAACCATATATGTGGATTTGTCATGTTGTTTATCAGTCTCGACCCTGTAGCATCATTGTTACTCTACGGGGTCAACTATATAAGATACCAGAGGTAGTTTTGACTATTTTCCCACCAAAAGAATGCCACAAAGTAATCTCTCATACTACAAAGTTTAGCCTCTTTACAATCCGATCAGAAGGTGAACAAAAGGACACTGCAACCATTGCAGCCTCATCCCAATACCTTTATATCTAGCATAAGAAGACTAAAAATATTGTAGAAGAGTACCAATATGCTCTTGATTCATCTACAGGGGTGCCTCCACACTGCCCTTTCAAGCAAGGTTATAACATAGCCATTCGTAATCTTCATGCTACATATTCATCAACATAGTCCTCCCACACTCAGGTAGATCATGTAGCTAGATTGGTTGAACAGATCCAACCCCTCCAACAACACGTTCATTACAACCTTCAACAAGTTAAGCATGATATCTTCTTCCACAAGGCAAGAAACACATGAAACTTCAAATCTAGCAGAACTCTTTTCATCTCCCAAGGGAGCTTGATGCAATGGGGACAATTTATTTCTAAGGGGGGTGGAATGATCCAAATGGATCTCGGTGGCCATACACCTTTTCCACTGAATCACCATTTTGAGCCTGTGGTTTTGATAAACCATGATATTCAACCTTCTCATGGGGAATGGAATGTAATGTCATATTCATTTGTTAATTATATACATCATGTAATTATTTCCTAATGTTCTTAGGTACATGCCTACAACATAGCGTTAATGCACTGGATTCCATTAGAACTCTGCAATTAAGAATGCTCAAGCTAGATTAGTACTAGGATGGGTGACAACCTTGGAAGTCCTAGTGTTTTACATGCCTATGACATTTTATAAACATAGTTCAATTTATCCCACGTGCATCATGGGAATTGTTATCCTCTCACTCTCTCATATATAATTGAGGTTAAGGAGGCCCTTTAATCATGCAATGATGTGTGATGTAAATCTTGTTGTGAATAAATCATAACCAACATCTCTTTCTTTTAAGAGATAGGATACCACATTCTGGCAATTTGTGTTATACAATGTTTTCATATCTTATTCAGTAATAGAAGTTGGGTTTCACTGTACTTATGTGTTCTCTTCTATATATTTTGTGTATTTCATTTTTTTATCTTGGTTATATTTTTGTCTTCATGTCATTCTCAAAATAATTCGTAGAGTAGTATTGGGATGGGTGACCTCCTTGGAAGTCCTAGTGTTTTACATGCCTATGGAATTTTATAAACTTACTCCAATTTATCCCGCATGCATCATGGGAATTGTTCTCCTCTCACTCTCTCATATATAATTGAGGTGAAGGAGGCCCTTTAAACATGAAATGGAGTGCGATGTAAATCTTATTATGAATGAAGCATAGTCGACATCTCTTTCCTTTCAAATATGCTATATTTTGTGTATTTACTTTTTTTATCTTGGTTATATTTTGTCTTCATGTCATTCTCAAAATAATTCGTAGAGTAGTATTGGGATGGAAGGACTCCTTGGAAGTCCTAGTGCTCTTACATGCCTACGAGATTTTATAAATTTATACCATTTTGTCCCACATGCATCATGGGGAATTGTTCTCCTCTCACTCTCTCATATAATTGGAGGTGAAGGAGGCCCTTTGAGAAAGAAATGGAGGCGAGCAAATCTTATTATGAATGAAGCTTGATAGTCGCATCTCTTTCCTCCTTTCAAATATGCTACCCCATCTCACGCTTTTGTGTTCTACAATGTTTTTTGTATCTTATTCAGTAATAGATGTTGTTTTTCATTGTATTTATGTGTTCTCTTCTATATTTTTTGTGTATTTAATTTTTATATCTCAGTTATATTTTTTTCTTCATTTCATTATCAAAATAATCTGGATAAGTGGTATCAGAGTAGTATGTTCCTTGTTATTTTTGAGAGAATATCTTCGACGAGGTCTGGGTATAGAGATTTGGGTCTCGAGATAGTTTATCTTGAAGAAAACCTCTATCACTATCCCAAGCAACCTCCCATGGTAGAGAAAAAGAGAGATGACAGAGAAGGATATCCTTTCAAGATTATGTTTGAGGAAGCTCTCGTGCGACATAGGAATGAGATGATGGAAAACTTCAAAGACTACTGATGGAAGCAACTGAGGCATCTTTGACAAGAAGAAATTTCGCAAGTACAACACCCCTCAAGGTACAAGTCAATTTTGATATCCCCTTATTTGAAGGCCAGATAGTTGCATATTCTCTTGAAAAATGGTTGAATGTGCTAGAATTTTATTACTCTATCCAAAAAAATTCTGACAATGAAATTATCACCTTCGTGCTCCTTAAATCCCTTCCCCATGTTAGATCCTGGTGGGAAGGTTACTGGGAGAGGTACACTGTAGATGAATCTACAATATTTGGGAGAGAAACCACTTGGGAAGCCTTTGTAGATGCCATAAAGGAGGAGTACTACCCTGTCGAACATTATGATGACTAATACATGAGATGGACAACTATGCATAAGGAAAGAGACGAGGCGGTGTCAGAGTACACCAATATATTTCATACCTTGCGCTCAAATATAGGTATCAAATACTCTGAGAGGCACCTATTTTTGAAGTAATACAGTGGTATACATAATTACATCCAAAAATAGATGGATTTCTTGGACATATCCTCACTGGGAGCTGCTTATTGATATATAGTTAAAATTGGGTAGAAATTCAAGCAGTAGAGTAAGTGGGAGAAGCATGGAAAAGACAAATCTAACTCACATAATGAAGGACAAAGAAAGGAAGGAGAAACTCAAGAGAGCCATCCCTAGATGAAGGAAAATAAGGGTAGCGAGAAGTATAGGAAATACATTGGAAAGTGGTGTGAGTTCCACAAAATCCCTTGGCACAACACTAATGAATGTCACTCAATACAATCATTAGTGCCCAAGCTCAATGACAAAAAGTCAAACCTTGAATTGGACCCTAATTCAGAAAATAATAAAAGGATATAGATCATTGATGAATAACCCACTACTATTTTCGCCACTGCAACAATCTAACCAAAAGAGTATCCTGAGGAGGGGCAACAACTCTTCCATTCATAGATGTGGGTGAAGAAGACCCCATTTCATTTTATTGTTGATAGTGGAAGCCAAAAGAACATCATCTTAGAAGAGGCCATCAAGCGGTTGTATTTTCCAACAAAACCACACCCGCATCCATACCACATCAGGCGGATTCCCCAGGGTCAAGAGTTTTATGTCATCCAACAGTGTCGCTTGTCCTACAACATCAATCCCTTCAGGGATGAGTTATTGTGTGATTTTTCCCCGCTATAAGTGTGTGATTTTATATTAGGCCAACCATATATGTGGATTCATTATGTTTTTTATCAACCTCGACCCCGTAGCTTCATTGTTACTCTGGGGGGTCAACTATACAAGATACCAGAGGTGGTATTGACTATTTTCCCACCAAAAAAATGCCTCAAAGTAATCTCTCATACTGAAAATTTTAGCCTCTTCATAATCCGATCAGAAGGTGAACAAAAGGACACTACAACCATTGCAGCCTCATCCAAGACCTTTCTATCCAGCATAAGAAAATTGACAACATTGTATAAGAGTACCAAGATTTTCTTGTTGCATATACAGGGGTACCTCCACACTGCCCACTCAAGCAAGGTTATAAAATAACCCTTCATAATATTCATGCCACAAATTCACTGACATATCCCTCCCACACTCAAGTAGATCATGTAGCTAGATTGGTTGAACAGATCCAATCCCTCCAACAACACATTCATGACATCCTTCAACAAGCTAAGCAAGATAGCTTCTTCATAAACGAATGCAATGCATGAAGCTTCAGATCTAGCAGAAGTCTTCATGTCTCCCAAGGTAAATTGATGTAATGGGGACCATTGCTTCCTAATGTGGGAGGAATGATCTGATGGATCTCTGTGGCCATCCACCTTTTCCAATGAATCACCATTTTGAGCCTGTGGTTTTGATAAACCACGATATTCACCGTTTGGATGGGGAATGCAATGTAACGTCATCTTCATTTGTTAATTATAGACATCATGTAATGATTTCCTAGTGGTCTTATGTACATTCCTACAGCGTAGCATTAATGCGCCAGATTCCATTAGAAATCTACAATTAATCATGCTCATGCTAGATTAGTACTGGGATGGGTGACTGCCAAGGAAGTCTTAGTGTTTTACATGCTTATGGAATTTTATATTCTTAGTCCAATTTATCCAACATGCATCATGGGAATTGTTCTCCTCTCACTCTCTCATAAATAATTGAGGTGAAGGAGGCGCTTTAAGCATGCAATGGAGTATGAAGTAAAGCTTGTTGTGAATGAATCATAGCCAACATCTCTTTCCTTTTAGAGATAGGCTACCCCATTCTTCCAGTTTATGTTCTACAATGTTTTTCTATCTTTTTTAGTAACAAAAGTTGGGTTTCACTGTATACATGTGTTCTCTTTTATATTTTTTGTTTATTTCATTGTTATATCTCGGTTATATTTTTTTTTAATGTCGTTCTCAAAATAATGCGTAGACTAGTACTGGGATGGATGACTAGCTAGAAATTCCAAGTGTTTTACGTGTCTATGACATTTTATAAACTTAGTCCAATTTATCCGACATGCATCATGGGAATTTTTCTCCTCTCACTCTCTCATATATAATTGAGGTGAAGGATTCCCTTTAAGAATGCAATGGAGTGTGATGTAAATCTTATTATGAATGAAGTATAGCCAACGTCTC
>SNQJ01S0056640.1:41672-68174 GCA_010110895.2 Picea sitchensis | reverse complement strand
GTTTCTATCCATAAGCCTAGAACAAGAGTAAGTAAAAATGAATGAGAGAAGCAAGCAAAGTGAAAGAAGACAAAGTGTGTACAATAATAGAAACAATAGAAAATAAATGATGTATATGGTTTGGTTTACTAACATGTGTAATATAAGCTAATGTCTTGATGTGGTGGGGGGTACTTTTTTAACTTGACTTAAGTTGTAAAGGGAAGAGTATTTGAGGTAGAGGTATTTTGTGAAGCTTATGCCCTCTATCTATCTCTAAAGGATGGATAGTGCTATGGGGAAAATCCTTCTAATATGGGTCTAGCAACTAGGTAGAGACTTGACACCTTAAAATATAGAAAGAATTATATTCTATCCCAAACCAAGCACAACCTTACGATGATTAAGGGAAGAGAAAGAATATCTAAATGTGTACCTTAAGTCCTTACGACTGTTGTCGATCCCTTCCAGTTGTTGTTCGTTCCAATATTGTAGGCCTCCTCCCAAAGATGGCCTAAAACAAATTCATAGAACAAACTATGACAACATATGCATAACTACCAAGATCATCGAAAGGATTAGTTATTCATGAAAAACATTCATTAACATAAACAGAAAGAGATAAAGATCTAGGACAAGAGGTTTCTCTTTTATTAACAACAAGATTGGAAGTTACAACTTGAATCTTGCTAACGTTGCTCCATGAACCTTGCCTAGGTTCCTCTAATTTGAATCCAAGTGCACTATTCCCGATATTCTATCCTCACCACCAACATGCCAATATAAGGGAAAAGGATGGATGGTATAAGGAGGATGGATGGAAGGGAATGTTGAGGAGGAAACTCAGAGTAGAATGAAAAAAGGCTTGGAATACAAGGGAGAAAATTTGGTAGAGCTCTCTTACCTCTTCTTCATATGTCAAAATGAACCCCCTAGGGTCCTTTTTATATGGAGAAATGATGGTTACTCACTTTTCATAATGGATACAAGAGGTTAAATGGTTGCACAACCTAAGATAGCCTGTAAATTTTGTCGGAAAGTGCAAAATTTATATTTTTTTTGTAATTTTTTTAGAGTACACACGAGCTTTCAGGTATGCAGCTAGCATATGCACGTGGGATTTTTGGTATGCAACTAGAATATGTACACGCTTTGAATATGTATCAGGGCATGTAAACCATACAAAAAAGTGTTTTTTGAGATGAACTCCAACAAAAAGCGTTGGCAGATGTGTGAATGAGTAGGCCAACATAAAAAATGCATAGTAGTGGAATTTTGAGTTATAAAAAATGCCCCCTAATGTGTGAGGTTAGAAGAGAAACTGATGGTCAAAATACATTAAACATCTTTAATAAAGTGGGGAGGAAGTGGAGTCCAGTAATCCCAAGCGAGTATCCTTGAATGCGTCATCTGCAATATATTAATAATCACCGAGGTAGGCATACCCATGCTCGGGACAAACTAAGCATGGCTTCCATTCAAGTATAGTGCAGATCCATGCCATATATAGTAATCATGGCTACATGACCAATGTGTATGCCAATATAAACTGTAGCCGCAAATAACACACAATGAATTTACCTCTCAAAATCATTAGAATATATACAATGTTATATGAATCTTCGGGAGGCATTAATGCTTGTGGTTGGAGATGATAACTTCGTAACTTGCGCAATAGCTTCAATATATTCAAAAATCAGGTAGGAGTATAATAGGAGAATAATACTCACTACTTCGAGGTCTTCGACATGTCGTTGTGGAAACACTAGAGGATCTCGATCATCAGGCACAAAACTTCATTGATTCTAAATGTGAACTTGACATAACTCTCGGGATGGCTAACTCATGAAGGTAAAGAGACTTATCGTAGAATGACCGAATCAGGTTGCAAGACTTCCCCTTAGACAAGAGAATGATATATGAAAATACTCAGGAAGCATGTTATTGACACAAGTTTGTAGTGGAGGAGGAACCAAAAACTCTCCATATGTTTGGAAGAGTAACCAAACGGAGGAGGACACAACTCTATGTAATGAGAACAAATTCCTAAGGCCATACTAGATCACAATGCTTGCAAAACAAACTGAAGGATGTGATTTTTCCAAGGGTGACTATATTGATACCAACAAAATAGAATGTTTCCCCATCCCCTCTTTTTGGAATATATATATATATATATATTTTTTGTCTTTTTCATATTTTTAACAAGCTTGAAAAAGAATAAAAGGATGCTACATTACAAAGGATGAACGAGTGTCACATGAAAGAAAAATAGTTCCAAGAACATGGAACATATTGATGCTCACTACAAGGAGACATGTGCAGGATATGGACACTCAAGAAAATTCATCCATGGGTCAAGGTGTCAGAACACAAAGGAAAAAATGATGCAAGGCCCACACCTACAGAATGCTCTAAAATTTTGGCAAAAACAAAATGAAGTTAACATTAAGCCAAAGATGCAAGAGCGAGACATGCAATGCGACTTGCAGATTGACACAATGAGCCTCTTTCCATGTAAATTTTTATGACCCTAGAGAAGGCAAGCTCGACAATTTTTCACTTTTTGAGAGTCTAAAAAAACCAGTAAAAGGAAGAATCCAGAGATTTTTTTCGTAAGGTTAGTCTCCAGGGCCAAAAAAGGATTAAAATAATACTAAGGAGAACTCTTCTGGTCTCTAGGGAAACCATAGTATTCCTTTTTCATACTTAGTCCATTTGGTCCGAAAAAGGGTTAAACTTATACCAAAAGGACATCTCCTCAAAACTATTTTAACGAGTATGACAGAGACAAGATCACTTAGTTATCTTTTCAATGTTAAGGATTATAAAAAGAGCTTAACTATAGACTCCCTCCTTTTTCGTAATTTAGTCCCTGTTGAGGAAAATATATGAAATGATCTTACTCAAACATTTTCAGATCCTGCTTGGCTAAAGAAACATAGACGGGAATATCACCCTATGTTTATAGCCATCAAAATTGATATCCTAATTCAAAAGTATTGTTTACAAGTGCTTAGGCTGTTTTTTTATAAACAAAAGCTTGCTGAAAAAATCATTATTTATGTAATTTTATGAATATATTAGATGCTGAAATAAATATAGAGACAAAAGTAAAGACACCAAGTCAATAATCAAAACATATGAGACATAAAGAAATCCTTTATTTCATTCCAATTCATCAAAGAATCGTTCTTTTTACAAGATTTCCTGAGGAAGTTTTGGACCAAAGTCAAACTTAGACGTCCTCGATGAAACATACAAAAGGACTTCTGATAGAAGATAAAAAAAACTGAACATGAAAATTTGGATCAACTTGCCACAGATTTCTGCCGACTAGACTCTGCACAATAGCCTTTGTGAGTAATGAAAACTAATTCACAAACATACAAGTCTACACAAACTATTAAAGATAGATCAACACCTCTGAAAAACAAGTGTCTGAATGATGTAATTCATCCCTGAATCTTGTTGTCTCCAATAGGACCCTGCTATCATAAAAAATAATTAGGCTTCTAATGAATTAAGGAATGAATTAAAACTAAATTATCTCAACAAAAACTCAAAGAGAAAACCTTAGTATGCTTCTCCTTCTATTCTCCTCTTGTTCCTCCCTTTCCTTTTTCCTTTAAGCAAATTAGAATTGGTTGAAGTAGTTGAACTACTTCATTAGTTAAGTTAACTAAAACTCAACCAAATTTTAGTTAGGGGGGAAAGTAATAAATCATAATAAGGGTTTTTAAATAAATAATAATTAGTAGGTGGGACCCCTTGTGATTCCCTTTAGCTTTTAACAATCATAACACAACTAGTTAATTAAACAAAACATCCTTCCTTGTGACTCCCACCATCACATTAATATTTGACAATTTATCTCAATGATACTTGAAATATTTCCAAAATATATTACCCAAATATTCAAAAAAAATAGCATGTTGTCCAAAAATTTTAGAAGTCGACTGTTCTCAACAATTAATAAAGAAAAAAACTTAAAATCCATATTTTCCACTCTGAGATGCAATCTTTCCCTTGTTGCTACTGTCACCTTTTGATCTCTCTGAATTTTCCTTAGGCTGTGCTGAGCATTTAGGCCTAATTTCAGTGATCACATGAGAGCAATCATCCCTCAAGTGCATGCAGGAGGACACAGATTTATTAGAGCCATTGGACGGTGAGGAAGGGGAAGCAATGGATTTTCCTTTGTTAGGGGCATGGTGGGCCTCAGTTTTCAACCTTTTACTCACATGGGAAGATTGAACTGGTGAGTGGACAGGGGCAACTTGGAAAATTTGATTGATAGGCGGGGGAAAAAGTAAAGACAAATTGGGCCAGCCACGATGTTGGGAGACTGCTGGGTGGACAATCTCTTTCCATCCGTCATTTTTGGGAACTTCAGGTTGTAATGAGACATGGAGGGGCACAGGGATACCAGAAACCTGTGGGGTTTGGAAGGGATGCTTGTCAGGCCTAGGTTGGGCCACTCCTTTCTCAATCCAATTAAAAAACCCAATGTGAAATAGCTGGCCTAAATCTTGCGAGTCAACATCAAAGTGTATGGAGAATCTTGGCCTTCTAGGGCCCCTGTTCCAATTACCTCTTCCTTGGTTACCTCTTCCATGGCTATCTCAGCTGAAAAAGCTCATTCCTGTATGCATAATTGATTAGAAAATAGTTTCTTTAACAACCATACATGACAACTCCTTTTAAAATATGAAATAAATTTGGGCTCAACAACATATCAGACTCATGCAATCCAATCCATACAAATTGTTTAATTGTTGTCAATGAGTAGGGGGTGAACAAGGTTTTGGTATATGCGAGGGGTTGTATTGAGCAAAAAATGTTAAAATGAGGGGGAAAAGATTATGGTTACTGCTCACAGACAACAAACAATCAACTGTAATGTAAACCAAAGAAAATATCACTGTAATCCATCCATGTGATCTTAAACTGTCATAATACAGAGTTCCTCTTAATTGTAATTAAATTTTAGGAACAGGGTGTGGGTAATGAATATGGGAAGGCGAGAGGATTGTAATTAGAGAAAAGTGAAATAATGGTAGGGGAAAAGAACATATACTGTTCATATAATCAGTTAAGAAATCCATAAAACAATTATCGATTTAATGCAAACGATCCAACACTAACCTAATAATTGTTGTGATCAATTAAACAATTACTGTGTATAATTTAACCATTACTGTGTGTTAAAATTGCTCACTGTTCACATTTAAATCCTTAACACTTTTAATTAACATAGTTTCATCTTACTAAAAAACAATATGCCTTCCAAACAACTTGTATAAGAATTATGTTTCCTCTCACTTCTTTGATTTAATATTTAAAACAATTCCAATGAACACACAGTCATTTGTTTCAACTATGTTCAACATCAAAACCATCAACCATTGTCCATAAATTACTTCCTCAAATCAAATACAGACACAAGTTCTTTTAAAATCGTTCTCGATTCCATTCCTCTAATCAATTTAACAATTAAATTGCAATGAAACCATACTATTATAGAACCCGTTCCCATCTCTGATGGTGCAATCAAACGATACGATGCACAATATCCATGAACATACACAATAGACAACCAAGTCACAACTATCAATTCTTTAAAATGAAATGATCTTGATTGGCCATTTAAACACACAGTAACAACAACCATCGTTTCAACTTATACCATGTTGTAGAAAAGACACATACCAACGCATAACGCAAGAAGCATCGTTATGAATTAATCAAACCATAAAATAATGCTAAGTTATCAATCCAATGCAAGGATGCAACGACTATATGACCAATTCCATTTCTTAAATCAACCAATTTAACCATGTCGAGCTATTGATTCAATTGTCGTAATAAATAATGCAATGACTATATAACAATAATAAAAACCACTGTCAATGCTATTAACATAGGCGAGTAAATAATCAACCACTGTCGACGCTACTCCACCAAATCATAACAGTCAACAATATATCCAACAGGATATAACTGACTCAATTTATCACAACCAGGCTCGAAATAATCAAGGGTTCGCTCGGTGGAACCAACAAAGGGAGTCTAGAGTCAACCATACCAACAGCAGGTGAGAACCCCTTGAGACAACACAGTGATCACACATGCCACATAACCAATAACTTGCAAGGCAGGGTGAAAATTCACACCAAGTAGGAGAGATTATGAACAGAGGAGTAGAGGCTTCTTACTGGCCAGTAATAACACCGAGAACATGCAGAGCATAACCCTTGTGGTTTTCCCCAAAAAACTAAATAGTGATGATATAAATGCAGAGCTCAGGTAATATAAACCAACACTAAGAAAACCTCTTGGAATAATAGCTACCATAACCAATTGTGCAGAGACCAATAACATAAAACTAGCCCACGACCAGGTGGGAACAATATGCAGTGACCCAAGGTGGTTCAAAAACTATGCAACAACCCCATAACAACAAATACGACCGGGTATGGTTACAAGGATTGTGAGGAGACAACCAACAAATCCAGATGGAATGAAAACCTCCAACAAAACCTATAAATACAACATAGATCCTTCATGGCTTCCACCACACTGAATAATCAATGGACTCGTGACTTCAACCGTCCAATTTTTTCATTTACAATGAATAACACACAAACAACAATTCCAAAGAAATATCACGAGTTTACATAGTTGCCAGCCTCAAGAAAAGAACATACCAATACATCATCGAGCCAATATCTATTTCATGACCAGAGCGAGTTCATGGATGGCAGAAAAGACATACATGTAACCAAAAAGCCTTAAAAATGCGATCTTGGTCAAGCAGTTCCTTCCTCACCTGAATATCAGAGCTTAACCACAGCGAAAACAATTGAACAATAGACAAGATAGGGTGATGACCAGTGGGAGAGCTATGTAGTGACATGCAGTAAATGAGTGTCGCTTCCATCCTCTACTCATTCAATTACTTAGTACACGCCATCCAACCATCAATTAATCCATGCATCGAAATTAACATCCATTACTTTCCAAGTGCACCACCCGATCCATACTAGCCATTAATCCAAAACCATACTATAATGTATATCAAATGTGCCTTCATATAAATCAATAACATCATATAGCCACTAACATCCACTAATATCCACTAACATTGCTAGTTAGGACTAACATCAACCCTTTTAAATTTCAAATGCATATAGTGTAGCATAGTATAACATAGTTTAGTTTCTTCTCCTTAGATTTTTTCATAAGTCTCTTTTCTATTGCTCTTATTTCTTGTTATAACTAACATGTGTCTTGTGCAGGTACAACATGTGATGATTCATGGCTTAAATAGAAATACCATAACCGTGAATATAATCCATTCATTCATAAAATTTAGAGCTTGGAGTAACAAAACCCACACATAGCATGCATTATCCATCTGCCATTATGTCGCAAATAAAACCAAGATTTCATCATCAATCATGTAGAACCCTATAAGTAGTGTCGAACAACAACATAACATCAAACAAGAACCAGATCGGATCCTCCAATCTACAAGGGAGTCCCACCTACTAGTATTATATATATCATTAGCTTATAAATAATAGGCTTTAGCAATACTTTGCAGACGAAATCCTCATTGCGATTTTTATTGTCAACAAACTTGAAACTCCACAGGGAAATTTGTTTTCAACATATTCAGAACTCAGAAGACATGGTTTCATAGACCAAGAACAAAATATAAAAAATATATAACCAGGAAGATTACACAATATGGGGAGGTGAGCGGATTTAATGGAAAAATGACTGGGAATTTGGGAATAACTAATGAAAAATGTTAAGTATGAGGGGGTTTATCCCTGTATTCATAATCATTCAACTAGAACCTACTCTTTACTTCAAGGAGAAAATTTTATGGACTTTCTCTTTTAAATTTTCAAATGGATGAAGAAATGGAAAGCAAAAGAGGGAAATAACCAATTTCTTTATAAGACAACAATGCAAGCATATAACAAATTCAAGTGCTTTCAGGGGGAACATCGTAACAACTGTGTAAGATTGATTTTTATTGACTAACAATATCTTGCAGGAGTGTCACTATGGCATAACTGATCCAACATCTCATTCTTGACCAAAATCAACTAAAATATGAAAAAACAATAAAAATCATGACATAATTAAAATTGCAAAATTTAAAACAATGGAAATAAAGTGACATAAATGTAAAAGCAGCAGGAAATTGTTAAAAACAGAAAGAAGAAATCAAACTACTGTAAAGCTGAAATGAAAAACAGTGGAAAAAAAATGAAAGAAGAGATAGACTACTAATATTCAAAAAATCCAAACAACGTTAAAACTTTTCAAGTTGGTTCCACGTAATGTTTCAAGTGAGAACAATTAGTATTGTAGGAGAATAATCACTCCTGTAAATATTTTAGGATGTAAGAGTTAGTACCCAGGACAAAAGCGATTTTGAAAGGATCCTGCCATAGTTTTTGAAACTTTGAGACAATTGATAGTCCTTTAGAGTATATGATTAGATCATCAAGGTAAACATGAATAATCTTACTGATCAAATCGTTGAAAGTTATTTTCATAGATCCTTTAAAAGTGGTACTTCGAACAGATAAGCCAGAGGGAATGTGTTCATAATTCAAGGTACCCCAATGAATAATAAGGGTGGTTTTGTATGCATCTGCCCTTTTACCTTGATTTGATTGTAACCAAAAAAACTGTCAAGTACGTGCCTCATCTATGACCTTACAACTTGCTGCAGAATCATTTCCATATTAGGGGGAGGGAAGGGATTTTTCATAATAGCCTGACTAAATGTGCAGAAATTAATGCATAAGCTAATATGATTAGTGACCTTCAAAACATGAACTAACTTGGAAACCCATTTAGGGTACTTGATCGGAAGGGTGATTCCAACCTTCAAGAAATTTTCCAACTCCCTTCGAATAGTTGCTTCCAATGTAGGGTTGACAGGTCTTTGTTTTTGCCTACCTGGTTTTATACCTTCCTTGATGGGTCCAACATGCAATATAAGAACAGGATCAAAATCACGAAGATCCTCGTAAGACCAAGCAAAACCATCTCGAAATTCACCAAGCGGCTTGGTAAAACTCATTTCCTTTCCATCAGAACATTGGGCACCTATTTTAACATTCCTTGGAGACTCGGTTGTCCCAATGTTCAAGGAGATGGTTTCACCACCTTCCTTTTCGACTCCTATTCTTTCTGTTTCTCTTTATTGCCTACATCACCCGATGAAAATGAACTCTCTAGAGGAGTCAAGCCTTTAGGAATCTTTTTATCTTCTATGTATATAATTTCCTTGGGATTAAAAGGTTAATTTTGAATAAAAGAACAAATTCTCTCATTGTTAGGGAAGACCTGCCAAGATTATATATTGTTGGGGATATGTGGACTATATAGATATTGAAAAGTACAATCATTTCTATGTGGCAGAAGTTGCCGATTAGGAGAGGTTGCAAAAACAACTAACTAATCAACCATTGAGTTCAAGTCTCTCTTAACATGAGTGATGTTGAAAGATAATAGGTTCAATATAAGTGCCCAAACAATTTGGGTATATTGTTTCATCAACTTGTTGATAGGAGAGTATATCTTACGTACAAGGTTCACAACAAGCTCAGAATCTCCAAAAACTGAAAGGTGACCACAACCAAGATTATAGGCTTTTTCAATGCCTAATAATAAAGCTTCGAATTCAGTGACATTGTTTGTGCAAGAAAACTCCAACCTGTAAGAAAAATTATGAATCTTCCCAACAGGAAAGTATAAGATTATGCCAGATCCATTACCTTCATTAGAGCATGAACCATCGAAGTGCATGTGCCACATACCATCATATAAATCAATCTATTCCAAGGGGACATTATCTTACTCAAAAAAGATGGAATACACCCCTAGTTCCTCTTCGATATAGTTCACATTAGGTTGTGGAACACTTTCTATGTAAGGTGAAATCCTTCCCTCTCTAAGGACTATAATGTTTTTTCCATTCCGAGGAACAGATAAGTGTGTTCCGTCGAGTGAGAGGTATCCACCCGTAAAATCTTTCCAATCTCTTCCCAAGATGATTGAGTAATTGCTTACTCACATGTCAATTACCTGAATGCTAAGGGTTCTCCTTATTTCAGGGTGTGCACACAATACTAAGGTCACATATTTAATATCGCCTATTGTTGTTTGTTGTAGACTATTATAGGAGAGCATGCTTCTGGCATTTTCATTTGTACAAGACAAGCCTAGCTCTTCCATGATAATCTTCGACATCACACTTAGGCTCGAACCGCCATCAATGAGGCAACAATGAGAAATCTTATCCATAATATTTACAGAGATATAAAAAAGGGGGATTTTTTACAAGGTATCTAAAGTTATGTACACCTACTTTATTTACAGATGAATCCTCTTCATTTACCTCTTCAGAGAGGTTGGCTACAACATAAGATTTTCCTTCCATGAATTTTTTCAGATGCCTCTATTGTTCAGGGATGATAACCATGTCCAAATGGGTGGCATCTACTTTGATGCTAGCCAATTGATTCAAAATATTGTATTTGGAAGAGGGGAGAGGAGAGGTAATTCCTTGACTGTCAGAAAATTTAGGAACCTGAACAGTAGCAGCTGGTGAGCATGAACTCAGGAGAGAATAATTGTGGGGAGGATCTTTTCCTTTGGGAGCATAGGATTTGTTCCTAGTATTGATGATCATGACATTCTATGGCTCTGAAAAATATAGGAAAACAATGGTAGTTTCTGATCTTTTACCAAATATATTATCTCTAACACTCTTCCTTACCTCACATTTGGATTCCTCATTGTGTTCCTTGCAATAGTTACACCAACTTCAAGACAAGATAGCTTTAGGCTGAAAATTACTTTCAATTGGGTTTCTAAAGGGGGGTGCAGAAGAGGATGAAGCTCCAGGGGTTAGAGGGGAGACATTTGCCTTTGTCTCATAAACTATAACATGATTATTCATATCTTGTACTCACTGTAAGAGGGAGGACATGTCTGTCTGTTTAACCAATTCTCCCTAGGGAAGACTTGTTCTTTCGAGTTGTTCTTCGTACTCTAAACAAGTATGCATAGCGGAACCGAGGTTATCAATGGATTTTTCCTCAATCCTATGAAGATAGAGGGAAGGTAGTGCATTGTAGTAATGCATGAAAGTGACTTGGTTATGAATTTAAATGAGTTCAGGGATTTGATTGTATATCTTAGTGAAACACAAGTTGAAGGACTTGATGGTTTCACCATCCTTATAGGTGATGTTATTGTACTCCTGTAACTGCTCAACCGGGCTTTTAGATTTCCCATAGGTGGACCTGAACCAATAAAATAACTCCTCCCAAGTAGAAAAAATCTTAGGAGGAAGGTCAAAGAAATCAGTCGAAGCCTTTCCTTCCAAGGAATTGACGAATAAGTGCATGCAAGTATCGTTGTCATTGGATCCTATATTATGACAAGCATTAGAAAATGCCACCAGGTGTTCATTTGTAGTGACAGTGTTATTCCCTGAAAACCTAGGGAGATGCTCTTTGAATTTAGAAAGTGGACGAGTAGCAGGTGCTAGGTTAAGAGGATAGGACACATGCCACAGTGTGGTTGTGGCATCTTCTTCAAACTAAAAAATCCCATACTTTTTAATGACTTTGGTGGGATTTGTGGTAGATTGGAAAGGGATATGGTGACTATATAAGCTACCAATCATTGACGAATCTGAAGACTGAGAGGAGGAAGCATTTCCAGTGACACTAGAGCCACCACTAGATGCCATCTTGTGGATGATAGGTGAGGGCGAGAAAGACGAACTGGATGAATCAGACAAATTTCTTCTTAGAGCACTTTGTTGGGTTGATAACACAATGCTCCTTCTTCCTATTTCAACAATAGAATTAATTCTAGGTGATAAGCCTCTTCTTCTTCTAGAAACACGAGAGTCTAAAGGAATGAAAGTAAGGCCAAAATTGAAGGAACAAGAAAGTTATTGTTGATTTCTAGGCTGTCTACATCTATCTTCCCAATGTTCTTGGGCACCAATATTTCATTCAATTGCCACCCATGAATGATTAAGCTCATCATGAGTCTTGACAGTGTCTAAAATGGTGTTGAACAAATTCAAAGCAATTCTGGTCTGATCTTGAAGACCGGACTCAATATTGGGTTGTCTTGTAACATGCACAGTCATTAAGAATTAAAATAGTCAAGAATAAATATTAGAAAAAACAGATGTATTCGATGCTAATCAAGCATAAAAATTAACTAGAGAGATATTGAAGATCTCCCCAGTATGGTCGCCAAATAAATATTGAGGAAAATATATGAAATGATCTTAATCAAACATTTTCAGATCTTACTTGGCTAAAGAAATATAGACGAGAATACCACTCTATGTTTATAGCCATCAAAATTGTTATCCTAATTCACAAGTATTGTTTACAAGTGCTTAGGTTGTTTTTTTATAAACAAAAGCTTGCTAAAAAAATCATTATTTATGTAATTTTCTGAATACATTAGATGTTGAAATAAAGATAGAGATAGAAGTAAAGAAACCAAGTAAATAATCAAAACATATGATACATAAAAAAATCCTTTATTTCATTCCAATTCATCAAAGAATCGTTCCTTTTACAAAATTTCCTGAGGAAGTTTTGGACGAAAGTCAAACTTAGACGTCCCCGATGAAACATACAAAAGGACTTCTGACAGAAAATAAAAAAACTGAACTTGAAAAGATGGATCATCTTGCCACAGATTGTTTCCCACTAGACTCTGCACAATATCCTTTGTCAGTCATGAAAACTAATTCACAAATAGACAAGTCTACACAGACTATCAAAGATAGATCAACACCTCTGAAAAACAATTGTTTGAATGATGTAATTCAACCCTGAATCTTTTTGTCTACAATAGAACCCTGCTATCATAAAAAATAATTAGGCTTCTAATGAATTAAGGAATGAATGAAATTGAATTATCTCAACAAAAACTCAAAGAGAAGGCCTTAGTATGATTCTCCTTCTATTCTCCTCTTGTTCCTCCCTTTCCTTTTTCCTTTAAGCAAATTAGAATTGGTTGAAGTAGTTGAACTACTTCATTAGTTAAGTTAACTAAAACTCAACCAACTTTTAGTTAGGGGCAAAAGTAATAAATCATAATAAGGGTTTTTAAATAAATAATAACTAGTAGGTGGGACCGCTTGTGGCTCCCTTTAACTTTTAACAATCATAACACAACTAGTTAATTAAACAAAACATCCCTCCTTGTGACTCCCATCATCACATTCATATTTGACAATTTATCTCAATGATATTTGAAATATTTCCAAAATATATTACCCAAATATCCAAAAAAAATAACATGCTGTCCAAAAATTTCAGAAGTCGACTGTTCTCAACAATTAATAAATAAAAAAAATTAAAATCCATATTTTCCATTGTGAGATGCAATCTTTCCCTTATTTTTGTTGTCACATTTTGATCTCTTTGAATTTTCCTTAGGTTGTGTTGATCCTTTAGGCCCGATTTCACTGATCACATGAGAGCAATCATCCCTGAAATGCATGTGGGAGGACACAGATTTATCAGATCCATTGGAGGGTGAGGAAGGGACAACAATGGATTTTTCTTTTGTCAGGGGCATGGTGGGCCACAGTTTTCAACCTTTTACTTGCATGGGAAGACTAAAATGGTGAGTGGATAGGGGGAGCTTGGACAATTTCATTGATAGGTGGGGGAGCAGGTAAAGACAAATTGGGCCAACCACAGATGTTGGGAGACTACTGGGTGGAAAATATCTTGCCATCCATCATTTTTGTGAACTTCAGGTTGCAATGAGACATGAGGGGGCACGAGGATACCAGGGACTGGTGGGGCTTGGAAGGGAGGCCTATCAGGCCTAGGTTGGGCCACTCCTTTCTTAATCCAATTAAAAAACCCAACTTGAAATAGCTGGCCTAAGTCTTGCGAGTCAACATCAAAGTGTATGGAGAATCTTGGCCTTCTAGGGCCCTTGTTCCAATTACCTCTTCCTCAGTTACCTCTGCCATGGCTACCTCGACTAAAAAATCTCATTCCTATATGCATAATTGATTAGCAAATAGTTTCTTTAACAACCATACATGACAAGTCCTTTTAAAATATGAAATAAATTTTGTCTCAACAACATATCAGACTCATGCAATCCAATCCATACAAATTGTTTAACCGTTGTCAATGAGAAGGGTCTGAACAAGGTTATGGGATATGCGAGGGGTTGTATTGGGTGAAAATGTTAAAATGAGGGGGAAAAGATCATGGTTACTTCTCACAGACAACAAACAATCATTTGTAATGTAAACCAAAGAACATATCACTGTAATCCATCCCTATGATCTTAAACTGTCATAATATAGAGTTCCTCTTAACTATAATTAAATTTTAGGAACATGGCGTGGGTAATGAATATGGGAAGGCGAGGGGATTGTAATTAGCGAAAAGTGAAATAATGGCAGGGGAAAAGAACGGATACTGGTCATAAAATCAATTAAGCAATCCATAAAACAATTATGTATTTAATGCAAATGATCCAACACTAACCAAGTAATTACTGTGATCAATTAAACAATTAATGTGTATAATTTAACCATTACTCTGTGTTAAACTTTCTCACTGTTCACATTTACATCCTTAACACTTTTAATTAACATAGTGCCATCTTACTCAAAAGCAATATGCCTTCCAAACATACCTGTATAAGAATTTTGTTTCCTCTCACTTCTTCCATTTAATATTTAAAACAATTCCAATGAACACACAGTGATTTGTTTCAACTATGTTCAACATCAAAACCATCAACCACTATCGATAAATTACTTCCTCAAATCAAACACGGACACAAGTTCTTTTAAAATCGTGCCCGATTCCATTCCTCTAATCAATTTAACAATTAAATTGTAATAAAACCATTCTGTTATAGAACATGTGCCCATATTTGATGGTGCAATCAAATGATATGATGCATGATATCCATAAACATACACAACATACAACCAAGTCACAACTATCAATTCTTTAAACTGCAATGATCCTGATCGGGAAATTTGAACACACAGTAACAACAACCATCATTTCAACTTATACCATGTTGTAGGAAACACACAGACCAACACATAACTCAAGAAGAATAACTGTGAATTAATCAAACCATAAAATAATTCCGAGTTATCAATCCAACACAAGGAGGAAACGACTGTATGCCCAGTTCTGTTTCTTAAATCAACCAATTTACCCTGCCAAGCTATCGATTCAACTCTCGTAATAAACAATGCAGCAACTATATACCAATAATAAAAACCATTGGCAATGCTATTAACATAGGCGAGCCAATAATTAATCAATGCCTACGCTACTCCACCAACTCATAACAGTCAACAATATATCCGTAAGGATATAACTAGCTCAATTTATCACAATCGGGCTTAGAATAATGAAGGGTTCGCTCGGTGGAACCAACAAAAGGATACTGGAGTCAACCATACCGACAAAAGGTGGGAACCCCTTGAGACAACACAGTGATCACACAAGCCATGTAACCAATATCTTGCAAGACAAGGTGATAGTTCACACTAGGTAGGAGAGATTATGAATAGAGGAGTAGAGGCTTCTTATTGGCCAGTAATAACACCAAGAACATGTAGGGCATAACCCTTGTGGTTTTCCCCCAAAAAATGAATAGTATTGATATAAATGTAGATCTCAGGTAATAGCAACCAACCATAAGAAAACCTTTTGGAATAATAACCACCATAACCAACTGTGCAGAGACTAATAACATAAACGGAGCCCACAACCAGGTGGAAACGAAATGTAGTAACCCAAGGTGGTTCAAAAACTACACAACAACCCGATAACAACAAATACGACTGAGTATGGTTACAAGGACTCCGAGGAGATGACCAACAAATCCGGATGGAATTAAACCCTAAAAAAACCCCTAAAAATACAACAGAGAGCCTTCATGGCTTCCACCACACATAATAGTCAATGGACTCATGACTTCAACCATCCAATTTTTCCATTTACAATGAATAACACACAAAAAACCATTCCAGAGAAATATAATGAATTTACATAGTTGCCAGCCTCAAGAAAAGAACATACCAATACATCACCGAGCCAATATCTATTTCATAATCAGAGTGAGTTCATGGATGGTGAGAAAGACATACCTGTAACCAAAAATCCTTAAATATGTGATCTTGGTCAAGCAGTTCCTTCCTCGTTTGAATATCAGAGCTTAACAACAACAAAAGCAATTGAACAATAACCAAGATAGGGTGACGACCAATGGGAGAGGTATGGAGTGACGTGCAGTAAATTCACGTCGCGTCCATCCTCTACTCATGCAATTACTTAGTATAGGCCAACCATCCATCAATTAATCCATTAAATTATTCCATGCATCGAAACTAACATCCATTACTTGCCAAGTGCGTCACCCGATCCATACTAGCCATTAATCGAAAACCATACTATAATGTATATCAAATTTTCCTTCATATAACTCAATAACATCGTATATCCACTAACATCCACTAACATTTCTAGTTAGGACTAACATCAACCCTTTTAAATTTCAAATGCATATAGTGTAGCATAGTATAACATAGTTTAGTTTCTTCTCCTTATATTTTTTCATAGATCTCTTTTCTATTGCTCTTTTTTCTTGTTATAACTAACATGTGTCTTGTGCAAGTACAACATGTGATGATTCATGGCTTAAATAACAATGCCATAACCGTGAATATAAGCCATTCATTCATAAAATTTAGAGCTTAGAGTAACGAAACCCACACATAGCATGCATTATCCATCTGACATTATGTGACAAATAAAACCAAGATTTCATCATCAATCATGTAGAACCCTATAAGTAGTGTTGAACAACAACATAACATCAAACAAGAACCAGATTTGATCCTCCAATCTACAAGGGGATCCCACCTGCTAGTATTATATATATCATTAGCTTATAAATAATAGTCTTTAGAAATACTTTGTGGGCGAAATCCTCGTTGCGATTTTTATCGTCAACAATACCCTGACGCAAAAGAAGTATAAAACATAAATTAGGAGAATTCTCTCGGCGAGACATGTCTCCCGAGGCATACCTTTTTATTGGGTAATCTATTGGCCAGAAAAAGGGTTAAACTTATGCCAAATAGATGTTATTTTTGGACCAATTAACGAGTGTGAAAGAAACAAGGTCACTCAACGATATTTTCTTGTTTATGGAGTTTGAAAAGGGATTAAAGAAGACTCCAAGAAGCATCATTTTTTGTAAATAATCTCCAAGGCCCAAAAAAGAGATAAACAAAAACCAAGGAGAATGGCCCTTTTTCGTAAATTTAGTCCCTTAGGCTCAAAAATGGGATAAACATATACCCAAGAACACTCTCCTAGTAAACCATAGCTCCTAGGGAATACCTTTTTTCGTCAATTATCCATCTGGACCGAAAAAGGGGTAAACTATCGGTGGACATATGTGCCTTCAAATTTCATTTTGACGAGTGTTAAGGGAAAAAAGATTGCTCAACAATATTTTCAATTTTAGGGAGTCTAAAAATATCTTAAAGGGGACTCCAAGGGGGATCCTTTTCGTATGTAATCTAAGTGAGGCCAAAAAGGATAAATAATCTCTCTCCAGATGTTCCTTTCATGGTTTAAGTGAGATTGAAAGAAGACAAAATATCCCTCCCCTATTCCTCCTCAATAACCCTCAAGGAGGAAGAGGGGACTCACAAGTCAATATCCCTCCCAAGGAGGAAGAGGGGACTCATAAGTCCTTGCCTTTCTCTATGGTGTTTTTCCTATCATTCTATTGATCCATTGGTAGCAATATGTTGGTCATTTGTTGATATTCATGGTTCTAAGTTTCTCAAGCTTTCTAACATTCATTTCTTAGTTGTTTTTAGTTTTTTTTTTTTTTTTTTTCATGTGTGTTTGGTTTATCTTACCCACTCACAATTTTTTTTCTTGTTTAGCAGGCTTATCTAAACATCCAAGTGTTGTGTTTTTGCTCACCCAAGTGAAAAAACCAACACAAGAAATATTTTTATTCTTATCATAAGGATTTAGAAGAGAAATGACCAATACCACCACAATTAAACATTTCAATGGAAGCATACCTTTTTACTTGTCGGTTCCTCTTTTAGATTTCCTTATAAAGTTTTCCATTTCTTCATCTTCCTCTGAGTCATCGTTGTAGTTGCAATCTGAATTTGACTTTATCTTTTTTTTTCTTCTTTGACTTCTTGGATGCCTTGAATGCTCTTCCTTTGCGACTGGGTTGTATTTCTCTATCTTCATTTCGTAGGCTGTGAGTATCCCATGTAGCTCATCCATGCTTAATGTAGCTAAATATTCTCTTTCTTACAAGGTTGAAATCTCCAGGTCATATCTCATGGGTAGATACCTCAACACTTTTTGAACAATGACTAGTTGCTTCATTTCTTTTCCCAAACCTTTAATGGCATTGAATATCTCATCAACACATAAAAAGTAGGCGACAATGTTGTCCCCCTTGGCTGGGAATGTTGTTGGAAATACTGAGAGGGGGGCAGGGTGGGGTGAATCGGTATTTCCCTTTTTCAACAATTATCATTTATTTTGATATTTTATTATTTACCACAACAGATCATCAATGGAATTGTATTCAAAATCAATTATAGAGATATAATTAACATAAATTACAAGGTTTTATAAATAAATAGTGAAGGACACCAATCCTTTTTAGAGTACCAACTCTAGGAGACACCAATCCCCTTATTTAGAGCACCAACCCTAGGAAGCACCGACTCCCTTGTATTTATGGCACCAACCCTAGGAAGCACCAATTCCCTTATCTTTAGGGCACTAAGCCTAGGAAGCACCAACTCCCTTAATTTTAGGGAACCAACCCTAGGAAGAACTAACTCCATTAATTTACACTTTAATTAGTAAATGATATGAATCATTCTATGCTCCTCCCTTCCACCCTCACTTCATAAGAATCATCATTTATTCTTCTTGGACTCTGCTTATATTTTGATCTTTTGATCTGGACTTCAAAGACACATTCTTTCTAATTTATATAATATTCCAACTGGTGTGAGCTATGAAGCATTGTGTCCCTTCATTTGGACCATCACACCTCTTCATTTTAGATTAACAATAATCTCTATTATTATTTAAACATTATAGTGAAGGATTTTAATTTAGTAAGAGTGCTTTTCATAAATCGATCACAGGTATCAATTGATTTCTTTTAAATCAATTCCATGTCTCTGCAAATATTGTAGAAATAAAATTATCTATAGGAAATTCACTCAAACCATTTACATGTGACCATATGCATAAAAACATGAGCTTATTTATTTAAGTGATGTTCCTTCATGACCAAGATAAATTTCTCATTCTGTGTGTTTAAATTTCACATAGAAACTCTTTGGGACCTTTATTCCATATGACCATAGGTGGTGACCAGGTTCTACACCAAATGAGTGCTTGATCACTTATCAAGATCAACGGTCACATTTTAATTGCACGATGAGATGGATGAATATCGTTACTTCGGAACTTCATCCTTTGTGACTTCCAACCTATGCAATCATTCAACCTTCTGGAGTGCATTTCACCGAAGTAGATTAGATGGTCGATATTTCTTATTATGTTAGATGGACGATCTTATCTTGTCCAAGGGTTTCAAACAAATCGAAGGCCATGAATTAATAGGCAAGTGAGTGGACAGTTCTCATTTACTTCATGACTTCAGCGCTTCGGGACTCCGATATTTGTAGTCATTCAACTCTTTCAGAGAAAATTCTGCCGAAGTGCTTATTATCACTTTCTTCTTGATAACCTCCACATGTCCAAGATATAGGACCTCGGGATTAACCATTACAAGAATTTGTTCTGTTATCAATTTTAGGATCTTGACCATGAATCTTCCTTATCGATAGATGTTCATATATTACATCGGAGCTTTGACACTTCGAGACTCCAGGTTATTAGAACTATGAGGTAGTTCAATCCCTCCGGAGTGGTTACCTACCAAATAAGTCATACAACTGTGGTGACTGCTCGCTGTCAGTTGTTTACACTATCCTTCCATTGCATTTGATCAAAGGGTCTTGATTCATCCTGGAGGATCTTGGATCAATGACCAACGTTAGTTCGTGACTTCATGCTTCAGGAAATTGCTAGTGGTATACGTTGGTTTCCCCCGAAGGACATACTCTCAGATTGATGTACCATTCTTACATCGTTGTTGACTTGGCACTGGCTGAGTGACTGCCATGTGTCACTTAGATTTATGAATTATGTATACCTAAAGTGACAACTGGACCTTGACACTTGTCACCATTTTATTGTGCCACATGTCCTTCCTGACGTGGATCTCCTGATGTGTCACATGTCATGCTCCTGGATCTAATGGTTGTAGTTGAAACTGACGTGGGGATCTACGATCAAAGATGATTGTGGAGTCCCAACTAGCACTATTTTTAAAACCATTGCCAAGTTCCGCAATGGAAACTGCTCGTTGATAGTGGAACCGATGCCAACCATTGATTTATTTGTAGGTGACGATCGATGGTTTGTGTGGATTGCAGAATAAAAACTTGTGTAGACGTTAAATTGTCCTTTGAATCCTGTAATGGATCCCCTCCATCGATATACCTTCACTGAGATCTAATGGTCATGAATTAATCAGATGTTGATCTGATGGTATTCCTATGCCACTCCTATATCTAACGGTTGTTGTGGCTTTCTATTGAATTCATCCTTCGACGGTCACAATCTATTATTTTGTTAGATCGATGGCTCCTGTAGCTTAATTATTTGTTCTTGGATTCTTATTTCCTGAGTGGTTAGCACTGGAGTTAGATGTGATCTATGTTTGAGGGTATTTCCCTACTCTCTCTCTGATCTAATGGTCGAAGGAAGTTCCTGACTTCGAAACTTTAGGACTTCGAAGGTATAGGTAATTTTTGCTCCAATTTCCTCTAGAGTTGGTCAGCGCCAAAGTGGTCAACATGGAAGTGCTTACGCTATCCTTCCACTTGGATTCATCCAACGAATATGATCAATTCTACATCAATGGTTCATATTCATTTTGATTATTCGATATCTTGGGCCTTTGGCCTTGCTTATACTATCCTTCACTTTACTCAATCAAATGGTCGAGAATTCATCTAAAGTTCCTCCTTGATCTTAACGACTGGGAAACCTTCTGAATCTCTTGATTCAGATATATCGATTGAGATTTAATTCTTCCCAACCTCTCCTTAATCCGATGGTCCTGGTTTTTCTTGAAAACTACATCAGTGGACATAAGTCCTCCTTGATTCTTTGGGATTTTACTGTGTGGATTTCAATCCTGATAGCATTTTTGCAATGTGCATTTCCTTCAGATATTTGATCAATGTTCTTCTGTTCTTTGATTTTCATCAATGACCATTCATCATAAAAAATCATCATCACATAACAATGACTTCGACTATTGACATCAATGGCAATATGTCCAACAAACGCTACCTGAAGAACTCTGTTCAAAACTCAAATTTGAAATATGATTCCCTTTAATTATTAAATAAGCATGAAAGAAACATGATATCATCATATGAAATAATAAAGATTCATGATATAATATAAATAATGTTTAAACATGCCATGCATAAAAATAACCAGCAAGCATGCATGTTATAGCATACGACTCTTAGAGACAATAATTCATACACATCGAAAATAAATATACAAAAGAGAAACACATTATAAAGAGCACTTTTCTTAAGAAAAATGGTTCACCAATTGGCCATAGACCAAGGACGTTCCACCCAACCGTAGACATTGTTATTCCAAGTATCAACAACAATATCACCCTCGAGTGAGGGATATGAATCCACACGGATGGTTCCAGGGTGTCACTTGATTTCCCCAAACCAGTCAACACTCAAGCACTCACAGGTTCCTCCACACACAACAATCCAAAGTACACCAACTGTCTTCTCTCCATCCTGCACAACCCAAGAGAATGTACCCCTTTCTTTGCCACATAGTCCCTCAAGTTTTCCACCTCTTTCCAGGGCTCCAATTCATCTGGCCAAGAATATCCATGTTGGGACTCTCAGGACTCACAATTGTGAATAAAATTTAGTACATGTCAATTCCTCTCAGGCATGCACGCAATAATCCATGGATGGAACACACAGGTCACTGTTACAGAAAAAAAACCAATGGCTTCCTCCTCAATAATTCACCCCCATGGTCCCATTCCAAAAACAAGAATGAATGAGTGAAAAAGTGAACAAAATGGAGAGTGTGAAAAAAAGAATAATGAATGAATAGGGTGAGTGAAGAATACCCCCCAAAACAACCCACAAGATGGGTTTAAATATTTACTTTCAATCAAGAACCACATGGCCTTCCCCAAGAAGCTCATGTAACCACTTATCTCCATTAAGACAATTATGGGTAAATAAAATATGATAAAATAACTTATCCCCTTAAGCCCCCTCTCTCATGGAATCATAGCCCCCTATAACTCTTTTCCTTGTCCGTCTTGTAGCCAGTGATGTATTTTATTATTAAAAATGATCATAGCATTACATTTCCTAGGAATGCTGGCCTCTTTAATTGTTTGGGAACTTAGACCTTTCCTCAAATAAAAAAAATACATTATTTCATATGGGCACTCAAAACCGGGGTATTACATTCCCCTCCCCCTTATTTTGGCACTCTCCTCAATGCATATACAAAATAGAAATTGAAATTTCAAAATTTATTCAAAAAGTCATGAGTACTTTGACCGCATGGCATCTTCATGCTCCCAAGTAACATCTTCAGGACTGTAACAAGTTCAGTGAACTTTTACCAGCTCTATAACTATATTCCCAAGCATTTTGATTTTTTTTTCCAATATGTGCACTAACCAGACCTTAAAGTATCCCTCTCTCTCTACCTGAATCGAATTCCAATCGATAACATGGTTAGGATCATGTATATACTTTTCAGCAAAGAGACATGAAATAGATTATGCACATTCATGGAGGCAGGAAATGAAAGCGTGTATGCAACTGGCCCTATTCTGTCCAATATCTCAAATGGACCATGGAATCTAGATGCTATCTTTGTACATCTACCCACCTTTAATGAGATATTCTCAGGCTTCACTTTTAAAAGAGCATTCTCCCCCACTTTAAATTATCTATCTTCCATGTTTTTATCTGCATAACGTTTTTGTCTATCTTGAGATTCCTTTAAATTTTGCTTAATTCTAACCATCTAGTCTTCCATGTCCTTGAGCAATTCTGGCTCAAGTACTACTATGTCTGTTGGGTTGTCCCAACTCACGAGAGTATTTTATTTTCTACCATACAAAGCCTCAAATGGGCTCATCTTCAATGAAGCTTGATACCCATTATTATAGGTGAAATCAACCAAATGCAAGTAGTCTTCCCACTTAGATGGTTTATCCATCACATACATTCTCATCATGTATTAAATCACTTGTTTGACTCTCTCTTCCTACCCATATGAGTATGAATGGTATGTTGTGCTAAAATTCATATTTGTATCAAATCCTTTAAATAATCCCCTCCAGAAATTTGAAGTAAACTTTGTATCTTTGTCTAAAACAATTGCCTCAAGTATCCCGTGCAACCTATCAATTTTCCTCATGTAAATTTATGCAATATTAGTTGTTGTATGAGTCATTTTCATAGAAACAAAATGAGCATCCTTTGTCAATTTATCCACAACTACCATTATGGAATCATGTTGCCTTTTTGTCTTGGGAAATTTGGTTATAAAACCAATGGATACCACTTCCCATTTCTTCTCTAGAATTTCCAATGGCTGAAGAAAATTGACTGGGTGTCTATGATCATATTTTACTCTCTGACATTCCATACGTCTGGAAATGTAATAAACAACATCCTTCTTCATTTATGGCCAAAAGAATTGGCTTCTTACTACTGCAATTTTTTTTTTGGTAACCGGGAACATTATGAATTTCTTTTAATACCAAATTCCTAAGTTCTTCAGAACTAGGAACATAAATTCTATTCTATTACATATTCCTTAATCTCACACTCTTTAATTTTCCATTGTACACTTTTTTTCTGTAAACTTTATTTACTTGTAGGTAATGCTGATTTGTAACAACAACATCTAAAATTATGCTCTTTAAATATGAATGATGCATACTAAAAACTCTAGCGTGCACAAGATGCACTCTTATGTTGAGTGCATCAACAACTTTATTTTCTTTTCCCTTGATATGCTTGATGTCAAATTCATAATCACTTAAAAATTCCAGCAATCTTCTTTTCCTAGCATTCAAAGTTGGTCATTCAAAAATATATTTCAGGCCACTATGGTTTGTGCTTAATTCAAATATTTTTCCCATGAGATAATGCCTCCACATATTCAATGCATGAAATATGGAAGCAATCTCCAAATCATGTGTGGCATAATTCCTCTCATGTTCTTTGAGTTTTCTAGACTCATAACAAATGACACGCACATTTTGAGTGATGAATCCACCAATTCCTTCCTTGCATGCATCTGTACATACCACAAAATTCTCATTTGGGTTAGCAATATTTAAAGAAGGTGCACTAGTAAGCAATTCTTTTAGCAAATTAAATTTCTCTTCACACTCTATTGTCCATTCAGATTGGATTCCCTTATTTTGTAGAGAAGTGATGGGATGAGAAATATTAGATAACCCCATTATAAACCTCATGTAGTATCTGGATAATCCCATAAAAGATCTGATTTCTAAAACATTCCTGGGTGTTGGCCATCCTCTAATGGCTTCAATATTTTTATTGGCCCAAATAATGGATTTTTTTATTGGTAAAAGGAACACTTAATAAGCTTGGGATAGAGCTAATGTTACCTCAGCACTTGTAACACAAACCTCAAGTGATGTTCATGCTCTTCCTCTGACTTAGAATAAATAAGTATTTCATCCAAGAACACAATGACAAATTTATCTAGATAATTTTTGAATATTCCATTCATTAAGAACATAAAGACAGTTGGTGCATTGGTTAGTCCAAATGGAACCAATGCAAACTCATAATGTCGATACCTGGTTCTGAAGGTTGTCTTATATTGATGTCTTCTTCCTTGATTTGTACCTGATGGTACAAATCATTGCTCCTCTTAGCTGATCAAAGAGGTCATCAATTCCAAGAAGAGGGTATTTGTTCTTCATAGTGGGTTTATTCAGTTGTCTAAAGTCTATACATAGCCTCAATGCTCCATCCTTTTTTTTGACAAAGAGTACTGATGCTCCCCAAGGTGAAACACTTGGACATATGTACCCTTTCTTCAAAAACTCTTCCAACTACATTTGTAATTCTTTCAATTCAGGTGTACTCATTCTATAAGGTGTTTTTGATATTGGTGCAGTTCTTAGTACTAAATCAATAGAGAAATATATATCCCTCTTTGGTGGAAATACTGGTGTTTCTTGGAATACATATTCAAAATCTTGCAATACTGTAAAATATTCAAGGCTTGGCCCTTTCGTCTTTTCTAACTCTTCCACATGAGTTGCATACAATTGACGTCCTTTCCTGAAATATTTCTTCAGTTGTAAGGCTGAAATATCCCTTATAGAAATGGGTCTTGGAATTCTTTTCACAGTTCTTTGTTTTCCTTCTTCATCAAGACATGTAAATTACATGTCTTGTTATGGAAATCTAGGAGAACATGGTGTTGGTCCAACAAAGCCATTCCAATTAGGATGTCATAAGATCCTAATGGGATGATATTCATATCAACAACCATATTTAATTTATTAATATTTATTGGACAACTTCTAACAACCTCCTTGATACTTCTTTTGGTTCTAGTGGCTAGTTGAACAAACTTGACTTCCCTAGATTAACTTTCTCCAAATGTAATCTATCCACTATTTTAGGATCAATATAACAATGACTTGCTCCTGAATCAATTAAAATAACAACATGTTGATTAATGATCTTACCTTCCACTTTGATCATATTGGATTAGTACTCTACTTATCGATCTTTTAAGGCTGCATATATCTTTCCCATGTCCTCCACTGTTGTAGCCTCTTGGATGTTATGCATCATATTTTCTTTATCTCCTTTGTGAGGGAAATCCTTGTATAGGTGATTTTACTTGCACCCCCAACATTGGATTGGTATTCTTCCTCTTTTCCCCAAGGAATCCTGTTTCTTGGATTCCTCCTTAGCATATTGATCTTGTTGATTTTTATTAGGGTTGTTTCTATTGAAAGGAGGTTTGAACCTGTTAGCACCTAAACATGTAAGAGGGGTATTTTTTCCTAAAAGGTGACCCCCTTTGGTGAAAAAAATGGAAAGAAGTGGAGTAAAAACCCACTTACCCCAAGTTGGGGCGCAAATGCACATTTGGATAAGCGGCGAGCAAATTTGGGCGACCAAAATCCATGCGCCCAGATCTGCGGTCAGGATCGGATTCTGGAGCC
>SNQJ01S0056640.1:11028-24323 GCA_010110895.2 Picea sitchensis | reverse complement strand
ACAAAAAAGACAAACAAATCACTAAAAGTGTCCATTCTCCATTGTTCAGAACCCTAGTTGCCCATCTACGAGAAACAATACTCACGAGACTATTAGGTTTTTGATAAAATATATTTAGAAAAATAAAAAAATGAGATAAATAGGGATAAGAACTCATTTTCACTATTTCGTTTGTATTTGACCAAAAACTTTGTCCAAAAGCCCTTTTTTCACCTCGTATTTCGGCGGTCGATTGCGGAGAGCTCGATTGATCATTCAACAAACAGTTCACATGAAAAAAGTAAGTGACTTGTCCTCTTCCTTTCTAATGGTTTAAAATTCATTTTAATCAGTTAAAAGATGAATTTTGGGGTGAATTTTTGGACCATGGGTGCGCACTGGGGCTGCCGCAGGTGCCCTATATCGGGGCCTGCAGAAATCAAAGATTTTTGCAGGCACCTAATGGTTCACCTGTGGAAAACCCTCTCTGTAACCAAGGCCCAGTCGCGATGGCATAAAACCCAAAAGAAAAAGATACGGTGGACCAAAAAGAATTTCAAATTATGATAACTGAAGGTGCTAACTCCTTTTTTTCCATTCCCATGTAGGTATCTTGATTGCAAAAATGTTATAATGGAGAGAAATGGAACATGAAGACAATGATGCAATGACTTTGAATGATCCAGGCACCATAAATTCCCTAAGACATTGTGGTCTATTAAAATTCTTCAAGATTTAGGGCATGAGAACCCAACTGAGACTGTTGGAATATTTGGTCCGAATGTGGGATGTGGACTAACAAGTATTCCATGTCGGTGTTCATGTTCTCTCTTTGGACATCAAAGAAATTTACTTATTGACATGTCTATCCTATCATGGGGCGCAAGTGACCTTAAAAGGAAGTCGAGGTGGGGGTTTACCAATGAGTGAATACATCAGACTCTATTGTGAACCCGAAGATGAGTAGCGCAAGGGCAAGGTGGCTATCATAGGGGTTCATGATATGACCTTGAGAACCATCCTATTCACCATTGCATGGATGGAAGGGAGTGATTCTCCACACATGGCTTTGCAAAGCTATTTCCAGTATGTGATAGAATGCACAGAACCTCATGTGTTCAACTGGTGTTATGGGTTGCTCCGTAGCATGAAGAGCCAGTTGACCAAGAGCAAGAACGGGGATCTAAAATAGTTTGGATGTGGATCCATTTTGGTATCCTTATTCCTTGAAAGAGTCCCTCACTTCCGCTTACAGGTAGATTGGAATATACCAGCGCCACGAGATCTACGGATGAAGTGGTGGTGTGATCTCATGTCCCGACATGTGGCAGGCCCTATTATTAGATATAATGACACATTTTTTGATTGGATGGAGCCCTAGATATTGATGATCGATGACTATGCATATGCCGGGCTGGATTTCTGCGATGATCCTGACTTAGTGTTACCTGAGGGTTCTCATTGGGGGGAACTAGGTAAGAAATAAAATTTTCTTTTATATTGTTTTTGTAAATGTTTTCAAAATATTAAATATTTTTATATGTTTTTCAATACAATGACTAATTAAAAGTATCCTGACTATACAGATGTAGGGCCATTCTAGCCCCCAGGTACATCCCCTGTCTAGAGGTGAGGGGAAGCAGCGGTAGTCGCAGGATGGGATGCGGATGACTACGAAGCAATCAAACATAATCTAGAGGGTTTGACTACAGGGATCCCAGATATGTCGATCGATGAGTTCCTGAGGCGTTTCCAGCTCCATACTGTAGGCGTGGTTGGTCCATTGAGATGATTTCTTCATAGGGTAGCATGAGCAGTAGTGTGTTACCGAGAGCAGCATCCATGATTCCATTTTTGTAGAAGCTATGAGCTTCATTTTTGACATTTTGGTCTTTGGACAAAAAACAATCTTTTTGTAAAAAACTTTTGATCGTTATATATATATATATACATGAGGCTTCTACTGACTTATTTTCTTTGTATAATACATGTGATGTGTGATTGGATTTATAAATTTCTCAGATGTCTGTCTAACACATAATTAGCTAGTGCATTAGTTAATGTATTTAGACATCTAGGAATGTGCTACTACTCAATATAATCAAAATAACGTTCCAAGAGGTGAATTCATAAATATACCCATAACAAAGTAGAAATTCAAATAGCATAGACATTACTTAACTGTAGCACTATTAGCTATGAATCAAGTCGTATAACCAGACGACGAATCCCAAGCGATATAGAATCAATGAACAATTCGATGATGATGCTATACTCTGCTATATTATTGGTTGCATAGTACTTCTTCAAGTAAAGCCCATTTATGGGTTCACTCAAAGAAATGCCATCATAATCTACTAACTCGTAAGATCCCTTCTCCAACACTCGTTTGACGATATAAGGGCCACGCCACATAGCTTCAAATTTTCCGTCTCCTAGAAAATCACGGTCTTGTTCATAGAGGAGAACTAGATCACCCTCAAAGAAAACACGTGGCTTGACATGTTTGTTGTATTGGGATTTGACGCGTTTCTTCTGGGTTTCAATAACTAGGGTGGCATCATGACAGGCTTCGTCCAATTGCATCAGATACAACATCCATTCTTCTTTAGAAAAGGTGTTTGGGAGAAGTTCAACGACTAGTTTTAAYGATGGAATTTCACATTCAATCGGTAGGATAACTTCTATACCATACACTAATTGGAAAGGTTTAAACCCCATGGAAGACTTCACGGACGTTCGATAGGCCCATAATGCTGAGAACAACATCGTGTGCCAGCTTGTTTTGTGAATTCCTATAATCCGTTGAAGCATGGTGATAAGAACCTTGTTGATCGCTTCAACTTGGCCATTGGCCTGTGGATAGTAGGGGGTTGAGTTTTCATGTCGAAGACCCAAATTTTCTGTAAGCTCAGACATCATGAAGTTTTGAAAGTGGCTACCGTGATCAGTGATAATAGACTGTGGGATTCCAAATCATGTGATGATGTGATTGAAAATGAAAAGTGCTGCAATTTTTCCAGTGTTGTCGAATGTAGGCACTGCCTCGGCCCATTTCATGAAATAATCCACTGCTACAATAATGTATCCATGCCCCTCGGTTGAGTGAGGGTTACAGGTCATGAAATCGATACCCCATTTAGCGAAAGGTCCAACGGAAACTACAGGGTGTAAGGGAGCGGGATGAGATCTTAGCTTATTGTTGTATGTTTGGCAAGCATGGCATTTTTGAATGACAGTAATACAATCTTTAAATAAAGAAGTCCAAAAATACCCTGAACGTAAGATCTTCTGGGCAGTAGCATACCTAGACATGTGACCACCACATGATCCAGAGTGGCAGTCATTTAAATCTTTCTCAACTTTGTCATAGGTGAGACAACATCAAAAAACAAAGTCAACCCCACAACAATAAAGAGTGTCGCCGAGGATGATGTATTGATGGGCTTGGTAGCATATTCGACGATGGTCAGTGCTAGACAAATAGGGCCAGAAAGTCTGAGTTTGGAGATAGACAATGATATCCCCATACCAAAGGTCATCAGAACTGATCAGAAAAAGGGACTCATCGGGTAAAGAATCCTCTGCTACGTTTTCTGTCTCAGTGCAAGGAAGGTCACATATCGATTCGGAAAACACCAGGTATTTCTTAGACTTAGCATGTTCGAATTCTAAGTCAAACTCCTGGAGAATGACTATCCATTTGGAGTATTTTCCCCCGAGCAATTGGCGGGTGAAAATGTGTTGCATGGGGTTGGAATAAGAAATTACAGTGGTCTTGTGTAGTAAGATATAGTGACAGAATCATTGGATAGCTTGGACAACTTCCAAGGCCAGTTTTTCAACATGTAAATACTTGGGTTCGGTATTCATGAGAATCCAACTCAAATAACAAATTACATGTTCGTCGTGTAAATCGTCTTCTTGGACCATAACCATGGCAATGGTCGAATCCGAAGTAGCAAGATAAAGGAAATAATCTCGACTATAATTGGGTGGGAAAAGTAGTGGGGTACGGGTTAAAGTCAATTTCAAAGCGTCAAAAGCTTTGTTAGTAGTGGTGTCCCATACAAAATCAGAGCCTTTCTTTAATAGTCAAGTAAATTCGAGTGTTAAATCGGCATAGTTTGGGATAAAACGTTGTATAAAGTTTTCCTTCCCTTGCAAACTTTGTAGCTAGTGAAGTGAGGAAGGAGGAGGGAGATTGAGGATCGCCTCGACCTTCAAAGGATATACCCTAATCCCCTAATGTGACACAATAAAGCCCAGGATTCGACCGAAATCCACACAAAAGACACATTTGTGTGGGTTTAAGCATATATGATAGAACCGACAGCGAAGGAAAATGGCTCGGAGGTGGGTCGGATGATCACTATGATGCATGGAATGTGCTGGTAGGTCATCTAAATATGGTTGTAGAATGTGCCTAATATCATGGATATCATAAGACATAGCATGTTGAAATGTTGCATCGACGTTCTTTAAACCGAAGGGTAGTTTCTGGTAGGCAAAAGTGCCCCAAGGACAAATAAAAGCGGTTTTATGTTGATCCGCGGGTAAGATATTGATTTGATTATATCTGTATAAACCGTCCATCAAAGAGAAGATTTCACTTCCGGTGCACTCGTCGATGATTTGGTCAACGAAGGGGGTAGGAATGTTGTCCTTAGGACAAGCTTTGTTGATATCCCTATAATCAACACAGACACAGATCATACCTTATTTCTTGTTAACTGGAACTAGATTGGATACCCAATCAGTCAAAGCCACTGGATAAATAAATTCGTCTTTAAGAAGTTTTTCTACTTCAAGCTTAATAAAAACTAATTTACGGGGGTGGACCAGATGAAGTCTCTACCGGATGGTTTTGGCACCTAGGTATGTCTTGATTTCATGTACAACAATATCGGGGTCAATGTCGGGAATCTCTTCGTAGCTCCACGTGAGGATGCCACGAAATTATTGAAACAATGACTTATATGTGACAACCTCATCGGTGGAACAAGAAGCTCCGATGTGGACATTTTCAACAACTCTAGGTTGAATAGAGATGTCAAGGGGGTGGTGGGTGAAATGTTACTTAAGTTCCCTTATTATAACACATCGTGTGTGGATGAAAGAACCGAAGAAATAATGACAACGTTCGACGGAGTCGAGATCCATTGGTAACTCTCGATGGTGTGCTATTCGAGAAAGAGAATGGAACGATGATGTCCATCATCCCAAGGGGTATCTTCCATCAACATAACCCACATAATAATCTCATCCGTGGGAAAAATAACGTGGAATGGATCAGGAGACAAATCACCGAGAGAGGGAGTAGAAGGGTCAGTCGATTGAATGTCTTGGTAAGCGGATTCAACCAGAATCAAAGGCATCTAGTCACCGTAGAGAAGATAATCACCCGGTGCGCGTACTATCCACGGGTCAAAAGACACGGGACTTTCATGGGCAGAGGTGGATATCATGTTAATCAAGGCAACCAAAGGAGGTGGAATGTCGTGTGGTGGTATTGGAAACGTACCCATCAGAGTGGAATATTTTAGTAGACCCACACCAACATTCTCGTATCCAGGGGGTGTCTTTACAATGAAAGGTACATTGTTGGTACGTGTATCAGAGTTAAAGAAGGCCAATTGGTATACTATAACTACTTTTCCCTGATGTGGAAAGAGCACGATACAGAAAAGAGTAGACACGACTGCATGCATGGAATCGATCTAGCTATGGCCAAGTAAAAGATTGTAATCGAGAGGAGTGTCAAAGACCTCAACTTCAACGTTGACCGTTTTGCCTTCTAACGTAATAGGCAACGACGAGAGGACACAGTAAGGTTTAAAGCTAGATCCATTAAAGGCTTTGAGTGTGTTGTGTGATTTAGTTAACGGAGGAGAGCCAATGGATTTCCAGTAGGCAATAGACATGACACATGTCAAGGCATCCTCGTCAATAATTGTTCTACAAATATTCTTGTCAGAGACAACAACTTGGATTTGAAATGCGAGCTGAGGGGGTAACCTTAGAATGTGATCTTCCAAGTCAAAGATTATTAAATTTGTATCCATAGGGTCGATTCCACTGATAGCTTTCAACAGTGCCTTCTGTTGTGTAGGACAACTCTGAAGGATTTCGAGGGCTGGCATCGCAGATGGTGCTTGTGCCAGATCTTCTACTATACTGTAGTTCTAGGAAATAGGCGCATGAGGATTGAAAGAATACTTTTGAACCACGCCCTTGGGAGGAGGGCGAAGGACTATATCAGGGTTCGGTCGTTCGATATGAAGAGGACCATTGGAAGGTGGAGTCGAGGGAGATTGTTGAACCAACGGAGGTGGCATATCGTCAACTTTCTCCTTGGAGGAAGAGTAATCTTTGGCACGAGTGGTAAGTGTGATTTCATTCTTCTTTGAATCACCATTACACATAAGTACATAGGAGGTAGTGGAGGAAGAATTTTGATCATGGATGACCAATTGAGCCTGTTGTTGATAAGGGAAGGGTTGAGACAAGACGGTGGGTGTAGGACGTTTTGGAGTCCCTTGGAGGAACTTCGTGACCTCAGCGCGTCTCAGACAGTCCTTCGTGTAGTGATAATCACCATAGATAAGGAAAGGATATCGAGGTTTGTGTTTATCCTTATCATCAACAGGTTGTGACTTGGTCTTGTCAGGTTGTGGATTTTTATTTTTATCCTCCTTATTCCTACCCTTCCCTTTTTTGGATTTATTCTTATCGGTAGGAGTTGATTGAACGAAGTTCACTTATGAAGTTTTACCAGTGGGAGGGGTGGGCGTTAGAGAAGTTTGAACATTAGAAGCATGGGATTTGGTCATGGTGTGAGAGGTCTGCACAGATTGAGGTTGGGAATGGAAAGTACCTATCACACCATCGACAACATGATAAGTTGTTGGGGTTGTTGAGTTGGTTGTGGTAGAAGAATGAGGTGCGTCAGGGAGAAGATCGTAAAGAGTACCCATTTGTGAGTAAACGAGATCAAGATACTGGGCATGAATGATCACTTATTCTTCGGTGACAACTTTTCCCATAGAAATGTCTTTAGATATTTCATTCACGAAGGATTTCATGAACCATTATGTCGATAACTGATCAGGAAGATCGAGTTTGATTAGATGTCGTCTTCGTCTCCACTCATGAATGTGATTAGAGATATGAGTGGCTTTACTTTTCTTGAAAGAACTCAAAATATCGGTTCTTGTTTCATAACGGATTGGCAACTGGTAGTGAGTGAGGAAATCCATATCTAGGGTATTGAAATTGGTGAAGAAGCCTCGCGGTAAATCTATATACCACTTCGTAGCTGAACCCGTGAGAGTTCATTGAAAAAGACATCGCTGAATGGATTCGTCCATCAAAGAGTTGGACGAACACCAAAGGTGGAAAGTCATGACATGATTGTTCAGGTCCTGTCTAGGTTTACCATCGAACTTAGGAATTTCGGATGGTAGTTTGGCTGGTATGACAAGCCAATGAAGAGAGTGACAAATAGGGTCATTCAAAATTTGAGACAGATCAGGGAGGTCCAAAGTGGCCAAAAAGGGTAACTGTCTATTCACGTGAGGGTACTGGTGACTTTGGGGAGGAAGTCCCATCGGTATACCAATAGGACCATAAGCAGTTTGCATATAATGCGAATATCCGAGCAGATTCAGTTGTTGGTGTGGTGGAAAATAGCCCGTGGGGTTGTATTGATTAGGTACGTTCCCTTGGAAAGGGATAGTATACAGAATGTTCGAACCCTAAATGGAATTGGAGGTCCCGGGGTAAGGTTGGCTCGTACCAGGGGGTCCAAAAGGGGTGACTTGAGGTAGTTGCCCCTCAGTTGATTGAGTATTTCCCTGGGTAAGAAAGTTCCAATACTGGGCTAAAGTTGTCGAGATGTTTTGTCCATAGGGTGGGGTGGGTGGAGGTTGTCCTTCGACCGGAGGTTGTGTCCCTATTGGGGTTTGACCTCCAAGCGGGGGTTGAAATTGGTCCCTAGGATTAAATTGTCTACCAACAGGAATCTGATAATTAGGTGTGAAGGAATGAGTAATGCTACTAGGGTCGGGTCAGTCGGTGAGAGGTGGATAAGACACTCCAGAAGGGGGCTGAGGGAGTGTCAGAATAAAACTGTGGACAGGATTGTGCCCAGGAGGGGTTAAGACTCCAAAAGTTTCGGATGGGACTTGGGTAGGAACGAGAATAGAAGCATTCAATGCATTATACCCAAGAGGAAGTGATGGGATCTGACTAGGTAAAAGTGGTGTGCCAATAGGTGTTTATTTAGCCACCGTATTCCTGGTGGGAATGATCGTAGTATTTGGGACCATAGTGGAATGGGCCTACTGAAGAGGGATGGTTGAAATGGAGCCAGCTGACAATGCTTCTGACCCGAGAAAATAATAGCACGTTGTATTGTTAAAGTGATCTAAAGGTATCGTAAAGATGTAAGATGTTTCGAGTGGTTCAGAAGTGGTAGGTATTTCAACTCCTGTCTCTGAGGTAGGAGAGTTCCTTCTAGAAGTTGGAGTCTGAGCTATGTTAGTGTTCAAATAAGGATCTTCGTTAAGGCCGGCGACAATTTCAGGAGGTAATCCAGAAGTGTCAATAACAAGTTCTCCGGACGAATTGAGTCGGAGAATGCGTCTCTTGTATCCAGGAGGTAGGCGAAAAGCCTCTAGAGGGTCAGAAACAATTCATAAGCTCTCTAGAGAATCGGTCCTTTTCGGTTGTGAAAGTACGTGGTCCTGGATCTCACTTTGTTGAGGATAATCCTCTGGTAGGTTATGAAGCAAGGGTTGAGAAACTTCTGGATCTTCTGGAGGTAGTCCTTGCATCCTACGTGAACGACATGGAGGGTCAATGTTGGCTGAACCGAAAATTATATGAAAACATTCAATGGCCAACTATGTTAACAAACGACACTCGCTAGTAGAATCTAGGAATCAAAACCAAGAAAACAAAACCTTCCTATTTCAAAGTCACTAGTTGGTGATGAAATCCAACATCGCGAAATCGAGACAAGAAGGGGCTGGGCTAGGGTGGAAAAGTTATGTTGATGACTTGCTTAGCGGACTTACACTCTGGTGCAAGCTCCCACACATAATCGTGGGTATACCCTTCAAGGAGCCTGAGTGAGTCTGGCCAACGTCGATTCCAGGTACCATGGAGACTTTCTCCTCCACAATCACCTTGTGTAAGACTCTAAGAAGATAGGCTACTAAAGTTACCACAAACAACAGTGATGCCTGGGGAAATAGTTGACAGTCTGATCCACACACAAGGGCAGGGTATCGATCCTGAAATCAACTTGAGTGGCTTCCACTCATCATTGTGGGTATAATTTCAAGCCACCCCCATAATACGTGCAATCTCTACACTGAGACCAACAAAGCAGGGTGAGTAACTCTGCTAATCTCAATGCGACCTCAGGTTTGACCCTTGTGTGAGAAGGGCTTCCCAGGACAAAATGTTGTAAATGGATTTGGACACTCCCTATCACAAGATACTATTGTGTGTTTTGTGCTTTGGAGAGTGTGTCTCATTGCCTATTCCAAAGCTCTAGCCTACCTGATGTTGGTGTAAAAGATCCCTAGAAAAAGTTACTAGTTAAATTTTACTAGTTTTGCAATATTATTAAGGGTTGTTGTTACTCAAGAGGGAGACGAGAATGAAACCAATGTAGTGTAAGACTTCGACCCAATAATGTGCAAATAGAAATGAATGATTCAAACCTTCATTCAATGAATTCTATCTACAGTAGGGAGAAAGTATTTTTCTGGAACAATGCAAACTACGATGTACAATTCCTTTCTTTGAATGTAGTACCAAACAATCATCAACAATGTAATTTCACTATTAGTTCTTTTTCAATGTTTCAAACACCAATATGTTTTGTATAAATGATTGTTTAAAAGACTAAAAGACTTCAATTTTTTCCTTTCGATAAACTAAAACAAAGACGTAACTAAGAAAGGATAAGCAATCAATGAAAATAAAGCACTCAACAAACACACAAATCGATCTTTCAATGGAGATAAAAATAAAAATTGACAAGAAAATGTCTCTTCAGATATGAATAAGAAATGTTTTTCTGATCATTAAGCAATCCAGAAGATGTAACCAACCTACAAATCCAAATCCAAACCAAGACCTTTGATCGAGCAAGCACTCGGACGCAAGTCCAGAGATTATATCCTTGTCGATAAAAATAAAAATAAAAGATTGAAAAAATATCAAAAGAGAGGTGTTCAATTTTCGAAACCAATCAAGATCGAGCTGAAACAATTAGTAAAAGTCAAGAACTGGCATTAAAAATCCTTGCCCAGCTGACTAAAGAAAAACTGGGACATAGTGGAAGCCAAAATCCAACACATTTTTTTTTTCAAACGCCACCATAGGTGGGCAGTATAACACAGTGCGGAAATGAATGATTTTCGCGAGCTAGAAACATACAGGGTGCAGAAATCCTGCGCTGGAAGGAACTACCAGGGTACAGAAATGAATGGTTTCTACAGGTTATCTATAAGGTGCAGTGCGAATGTGTTTGAAAAATCAAGAAATTTTGGGAAAAAGGAAAAACATTTAATTGGACTTTTAAACCCATGGAGAGTGAAAGGGTTTCCCAGAGACTCGGAGATTGATATCAAGTAAAAAGAATAGGTCAAAAGAAAATGGCCAACAAAAAACCACAAACTAGTTGGTGTTCCCCAGTGGAGTCACCAATTTTCTTATTGGGTAAATCGGTAGATGCAGACATGAACTAATCCCCCTAGATCCACCTGGATCTAAAACAAAACGAGATGGAACAAGATGCTTTCCCTAAGTTGCAATCATTGAGTTTAATATCCAAAGAGGAATAGATAACATACCTTATGAATCACTTCCTTATATCTTTGTTGTCCTTGCTTCACTCTAGTACTCTTGTAGAATTATATCTGTGATAACAAAAACCAATCGAGATGAAAGCAATAATAGTAGAACTCAATGACAACCTAAACATGTGATCAATGAATCATGTAATAAAATACTAATCATTTTATGGGAAAAAGACATGTCACCGTAATATATTAATGAAAAGTGGAAGATACAACCTAATTTCCTTGATGTCACAAGTTCCCTTTTAGTGATACTTCATCCCAACACACACATACACTTGCTCTGAAATTCGCATGAAGATGATCCACAAAATCTTGATGGAAAAATGGAGGCCTCAAGCATCACTAAGAATAGGATTCTTCACACACTCTTCATCCTATTCTTTCACCAATTCTCTGCTTGATCTTTCTCAACCGTGCTTAACCTTTTCCATGATAAACCCATGCTTTTATAGGAGAAGGTGAAGTGGTTAAAAGGATGAGTATGATCCCACCAAATCATAGAAACCAGTAGGATCACAACCATACAGATGCCACCTCACATTATATAAGACTCCCCTTCTAGAAACTTCGTGAAACCTCTTTCCTCTTTTAACTTTGGAATGTCGCCACTCCCTGCCTATATAGCAGCCTGTGGAAATTCCGCAGGCCAACTATAGGGCAGCGTCCAGAAATGATGGATTTATGCACTGTGTAGTATGGGCAACCCACAGACCCTTTCTAAAAAGAAGCTTTGTAGAGGAGGAAAGAAGTTTCTCTTCTCAAGAAAAAGTCATGTTGGGAGCTTGAACACATGTCTGTGATATCATCATTAGAATGACCAAAATAATGTGTAACATATACGCACAGCCAAACCACAGCTGGATAAGACCATGACATTAAAGATCAACGAATTCAACTTGGGAGACCGCAAGAACTTTAGCATGTGTGCCCCTCATAGGTATTTGACTAGAACGAAGGGGAAGAAGTTGAGGATTATCCCTCAACCATGGACTATGGACCTCGTGCATTCCACCATCCTGAACGTAATGAAGATACCCCATTTTGGAAGGCTCCAGGAGGTTAATGCATGCATTAAGATCCTTCTGTCAAGCTTCCATGGAGGTTATTTGTGGCTAGACAAGACACATCACCGTCGATCTGGCACTGATCCATCAGATCACCGGATTGAGAATGTAGGGACCATAACCGCAAGACTTTTACCTAGAAAAGGATGCAGACTGCCCTGGCACAGAAGATTAAAGATACCTATGATGATGTGGAGAAGGGGAAGTGAGGCTACAAGGTAGCCTCCATCCAGAATGGCGCAATGCACCTCGCTTTCTAGTTGATTGCTGGTAAGAGAATAAGAAAGAATAGACCCATGCAGGTCACAGGGTTTGTTGTTGACCTCGCAGGAAAATGCGTGGAGGGGCTACAAATGAACTGGGTAAAGTACTTAGTTAACTAGTTAGACCAATACTACCGTAAAGCTCAAGATCAGGGCTATGAGTTCCACTTTAGTTGGCTGTCGATCCTCATCGCATTCATAGCTTGGGAGATGTTGGAAGGTGGGACCTTCCCTGAAATAGATCCATCTGAACCCTTAGCCATGAATTTCACCACGCTCTGGTATCGAGTGATAAGGGAAAATAATGGCAGTCAAACACGATGTTCCACACCTACTACCTGTAGTTAAAGAGGGGTATTGAGTCTATCCTTCATATGACGTCGAACACCCTGCATAGTTTCAGTCCATTTGTGAAATTCCATGTAGACAAACATTTTATCTATATTACTGCGCGGGGATATGAACACAAAGAAGTACTACAAATTTACTACAAACTCACAAAGGAGGACCTAAAGGAAATAACTAAGGAATGGCATACAAAGTTCCTTATCCTAGTTGACCCTGCAGAAATGTCCTACCCCGAACCAATTGGATGCCCGGTGGTCACTCGTGAAGGGTACGGTACACCTAGAAGTAGCAGAAGGAAGAAAACATAAGAGGTACAAAAGATGACCAGTGCATCCAAAGAGACTGCTTTAGAATAACCTAGCGGAGGAGGTGATGACGAAGTATACAAAGAAGAAAACAATGGAAAATAAGATCAACAAAAGCAAGGTGAAGTAACACAACCATAGAACCTCCCTGATGATGCGGAGCCATCTAACAAAAGAAAGGTTTCTCCCATGAAACCCACATCATAGAAGAATTCAAAAGCTAGTAAGACCAAGCTGTAGACTGTGGTCTGTTAGAAAAATAGGACGGCAGAGCAATAAAATAAAACAAATGTAGAAACAAAACATAGAAGATACACAATACAAGAGAGACACAGATTTACATGGTTCACCCAGTGTGGGCTACGTCCACCAGAGAAATTTCCAGGTCCTTTCTTTATTATTATCCAACAAAATGAAGGGATACAACCTACAACAAAACCCGCTGTAACTTCCTCT
>SNQJ01S0056639.1:43851-67875 GCA_010110895.2 Picea sitchensis | reverse complement strand
CTCAAATAGCACTGGACCTTCCAATAGTACTCAACAGTGGGGTCTGAAGTCACCGGAAGAGACACTAGTGAAGGATGAAGTAATTGGTTATAATGAGGGGTAAAGGGGGCGTATCCTGAAATAGCTGGTGATATTTGACAATAGCCACACAAAATCCAATCAAGGTGAAATTGAAGCCCACAATTGCCACCTGGGTAGATGTCCTAAAGTTGGTCACTAGGTACCTCGGTCAAAGTGCGGAATTTAGATTTTTGGCCTAAGAAATGGGTCACGGGCTGGATCCCGTCCAAGAGGTGGATGCCTCAAGGGGGGACGCAACCGGACCTCGGCCTTCAACCCTTCTCGGGTATCTCCCTGCCTTATGGTGATTGGAACACTTGACTTGGAGAATTTTAAGTTCCCTATTTGACAACCTCTATATTTTGACAATGTGAGAACTAGATAACGGGGAGTTATTTGGATGCCTATCCCTGAAATCCTACCTAGACTAAAAAATTTCTTTTGGCACCTCCTGTGGAGGAAAACTTAGTAAGTTTTTAGAAATATTTTAGATGCAATTGTTTTGGGAGGTTGGGGGTGCAAACCAACCTCGTTGATTAAAAATGGGAGTGGATAGTCCCGTCAAGAAAAGATGGGGTATTTTCGGAATCCCTTTGGTGGAAACTTACTTTGACCTCCACGTTTCAAGAAGAAGTTATGTGAGTGATAAGTGACTTTTGTGTGTGAGTGGAAGTGTACCAATTTTTAGTGAATTAGATGTCACCTTGCTGCATGTGGACTTCGCTTGGTCCTTACAAGAGTTTGATTACCTAATTGACTAAGTGCCTTTGGTACAACCTTGCGTAATTCAAAAGCCCTAGGAAGCTAGCATGTGGACATGTGGGTCCATTACTATCCTTTAAACTCCCTATTGTGATGTAATCTAGAAAAAGATTGAAACTATCCTAGATTGAACATGTGTGCATGTATGGGCCCGTTACAAACCTTTAAACTTCCCTTGTGTTTTGATCTAAGAAAGAAGAAATTCAAACACTATCCTATCTTTGTGATATGTGGGCATGTATGGGCCCGTTACAAATATTAAGATGTGTTTGAAAAAGAAAACTAAGAGGGGTCCCAAAAAGGGTCGTTGTCCTCTCCTAAAGGTTTTAAACTTTGTTAAGGGAGATGAAATTGTTTCCCAATCTCTTTCTGATTCTCAAGGTTGCTCGAAGGCTCGAGAGAAGAGCATACTAAGTGATTGGTAATTCAACTTCTAGTCCCAATGTAAGCTTATATGTGATGAAAAAATGGTTACCACCTTATCTTGTAAGTCAAAACAAACCATTCATGTGGCAAAAAGAAAATAAGCGCAATTGATTTTTATCCTCCTAAGTGTCTATGTGTGTTTGACTAACCCCTTTATATGATGAGGGGACTAAGTGTGGTGCAGTGTTTAGAGCATGCTTGACATCATTTTTAAGAAGGAAAAAGACCTTCCCCACATCCCAACAACTTACAATGTGAAATTTTACTCAAATGCGCGGCCCCTAGTGCAGATAGAGGCGCACAGAGCGTAGGCGCACGAATAGAGTTGAGACAGAAAGTGCATGCGCACAGAGAAGAGTTGTTACTTAAGCGCATGCGCACCCGATGCACGTCTATGGGGTGAAATACCCGTGCACCTGTGACAAATGGCCGAGAAAGAAAATCCGGATGGATTTCTCTCAATTGTCCCTTGAATTGGATGGTTGGCAGGTCGACCTAGGCCGGTTAGTGCACCTACAAGTTAAACAAACTAAAAGAAGAGAAAAATAAACTCAAATGAGGTAGGAATTCGATACCTTCCCCCAGTGGATTCGCCAATCTGTTGCACCCTTTTCGTCACCTTAGTGAGCAAATAAGAGGTGCTTGCATGCCCAGTTGGGTCTTGTTGAGCATGACAACTGTAGAGGAAAGAGTTAGAGAAAGAAAAACAAAACTATAAGCAAGAATTAAACTAATAAAAACTAAAATCATAAGCATATGGATATAGAGATAACAAACACAAAAATACCAATATCACCAATGTTTTTAGGCTGATCTATTGATGAAATCAAAGCACCAAGAAGAAAGGGGACTATGAGTCCCTTCTTCGTCCAAGGGAAGGCTCTTGGACCCTCACAAGCTTGCTCTCCTTACAACAAGAAAAATGAAAATGGTGATGAAAGAACTCCTTTGCAAACCCACTCAATGGAGAGGTGGATTGCTCAATGAAATGGTGCCAAAATGATCTTTTCAAGGATGGAGTCCTTAAAACAATATAGGAAGCATAACATTACATGAAATTCCTTAAGAAAATGAGGTGCATTCATGGCTTTTTATAGCATTGCCTTGGGCTTTTGTGTAACCGCTTTGTAGTGTGAAAAGAGGCTATTCAGGGCATTATTAGGTCTTTGACCAGCCCACCATTCGGATTCAGCTGAGATTTTAGGGTCAAATCGGCTTGGGAGCTGATCCATAAGTGGTTGGGAGGCCAACCACTTCAATAAATGCGTCGTTTAGCAAGTGTGCGGATTTTTGCGCCAACAACCACGCATCGTGCGCGTATGCACGCATGGTACGTTCATGTTCCGCGCATGTGCATGCGCACCCAACTTCTGTAAAGCGCTCTTCAATTTTGCATTACTTTGTATAGTTTTTGGCCCTTTTTGAATGTTGTGGGAATAAATATGGCCATGAATGGCTTCATTACTATTTTGATGATGTTGAGTTCTTGTAACCATGTGTTGACGAAATTTCAGTGATAACACCCTATACTTCCAATCACATGCAATACTTTAAATATTTATATGATATCAAATATATTCATGCTCAAATTCATTCCAAAATTCCCATCGCTCACATTTTTATTCCCATAGTAAAAACCGATTACATATAGTAATGACTATGACCACTTTTATTGAAGAGTCCAGAATATGGTGGTTTGAACTCACACATATTCATTCCATCATTCATGTGGAAGATTAATGGAACACGACTCAACCTTACCTATCCCTGCATCGTGGCCATGTAAGAGATAATCACTCCTGCATGGGATGAGTATGAAAACCACTTGGGATTGGCGCCATTATTATCACCTACCTCTTCATTAAGATTGTACATTTTAATAAACTTTCCTGGGTTTGTGCGTTATTCTTTTCTCTTCCTCACAAGCCCATTTGAAAGCTAGAGCATAGAGATTAGCTCCAATTCTCTCATTTTGTAGACTTTTAAATCTTTTTACATTCATGGATTTTACATATAATTCAAGAAAAGAGATCCCATGTAATTGTATATACCAAAATAGTAGGATTTACACTCATAGTCTCTATTTATGTTACTCATGTTTTGATTTCATATCCGTGCTAACCCTTTTCTTTGATACTACTGATGTAGAGGGTGAATTTATCACACATTAAGAATAATCCTCTAGCAAGAGATGGCATACGTATAGTTAGTCGCTCGGGGTTTCAAACTACAGAGTCATCACAAGGTAATTTATTAAACTCTTTACTAAACTTACCTTCCTTCACATTAATTTGCGATCAGTAATCGGCCCGCTGGCAGATTTTAAGTCGGATATATCCGGGCGTATATATTAAGATAATCTAAAAGTATATATACCAGCAACATTAAAGCCCTATGGAATGAATAGATTAGTTGAGAATTTAACTGTCTAATTAAACAAAAATAACATAGTCAAAATAGGGGTCATGTAAGCTAAGATAGCGCTGAGTTAAGAGAGATAATACGTTGTGTTAATTCACAGTTTTAAAAGAGAAAAACTGGAACAGAAATGCATGGGTGGAAATCGTTGTAAAGAAAATGAGTTATCACATGAAGAATACCAGGCATAAAAAAGCAGTCATGCTCTGCACACGATAAAATCGTAGTCACCATTACATGAAATTCGTTGTCAAAAATAATAGATACGCAATGATACTATGTTAATATTACTGTAAAAGAAACACTATCATACTGGTGATTAAGAGTTACTGTCATAACATGAAATCCCTCATATTTGTTGTGTTTTAACAAAAATGCAGACACCCCAAAAAACGCAGACATACGATTTGGCATTAAGAGATTCGTTGACTATTAACATGTGACACAAATGACAAAAAGAATGGTTTCGCTGTCCCAAATATGGGACACATAGTCTAAGAGATAATCCCTTAGCTCACTGTCCATCATAAGGATAAAACACAACCACCTTCAAACGGAGTCTCACATAAAAGTAGTCCAAGGCTATCAAGCGCGGAACAAAATTTATCCAACAAGATATAAAAACACAATGTTAAAATAAAACTTTTCCATCAGTCAATAAATTGCAGGGTTAATTTTTCGCTTCAAGGCGCAAGACAATACACTACTTGGAACAATCAACATGGCTACATGGTTGGCAAGAAACATTCGTCACTCATCCTCCTCGCACAAAAAGGCAGGGCATTATGATCTATAGGTCTATTAACACTGAGGTGACGACTGTCGATACGACTCCTGGACGACTGTCCTGGCGAGCACTGATGAGTTGGGGACGAAGGTGAAGAAAAGCACAAACTCATCACAAATCAATAAAACCATAGGAAAGTAACAACAATCAGGGATCGAAGCCAAGGGAATCAATCAATAACGGGCTTAAGGCTATGGGGGAGATTTAATTATCAATTAAAATGCTAAGTCAATCGTCTTATTTACCCAATTAAAAATACAGAACTAAAAGCGTATGTATACTAACAAACTACCATGCAGAAATATGGAAGCGTACCATAGCCCAAGTCACTTGCTCTAAGTTGTTGTCCAGTGCTCTCTGTGCAGCTCCCGCTTGTCGACAAGCTAAGTCAGTCAAATCTAAAATTCTACAATGTAACATTATGCATAATAGAAGAGATCCATCATCCTTCTCCTCCCTCCATTATATAGAGTTTCGAACTCCTTTACTTTCCAAAAATCCCATTTAATTTAATGTTTAATAATTTAATTCAAAAATATCCTCCCCGTACATGTGTCACCCATCCCATTCATTCCTCCATAAATTAATTTCATTAATTAATTAATTAATTACTCCTATTTCCATCACCCACCTAAAAACACTCCTAGAATCACTCCTAGGTGTCCCCATATTCCCTTACAAGTTTTAATGACTTTCCCCCTTACTAATTTACTAGTTGAGTTCAATTTAGAAAGTTCTTAAATGTTAGATACTTTACTAAGTTAGACTTTCTTCTTTTTCCTTGTGTTTCCCCTTTCTTTTTATGTTTCCTGCTTTTTCCTAGTTTTCTAATTCTTTTAATTTCCCTCTTTCCCTTTTCATTTAAAACTCAAATTGAAAGGTGTAGAAAATTAACTATTTCCTCGTTTCCTTTTTAATTAATAAATTTTAATTAACATAAGTGACAAAACAATTATTCTTGTTTTTCAGTCTTTAAATTTTATCCCCCAAAGGATTTTTATAAATTAAATGAATTACTTACCCCCTTCTCATCACATGATTAATAATGAATAACACTATTATTTATTTATTTTTATATGAATAGATAAGTTTTTTTTTTTTTATCACAAGTATCACTTAGACCTAGGCTTTATTTTCGTAGGTTGGACGACATTTTATTCGAGGAAATGTTTTAAAAAATTCTTATCACATTATTCGTCCTAAGGCCATCTAGGTTTATGAATTTATTAATTAACAACGCAGCGTGTCCTTCAGGATGCACTACGTGCTCCAAGCGTGCCACTCACCTCTTGACTGACTTGGTAGACATCAAAACCCCTGGAGTCAATACTCCGCCAGGTGATCTTGTGGGAGACTAAGGGTCTCCAAGGAATAAGGCCCATGCATTATTGCGCACCCCTTAGAATCATCGTGAGTGACTGTCGCAGTCTGCCCTCACAGCATTGTGGGTCCTCTCGAACTAGAGAATCGTTAACCTACAACTTGAGCCACGACAAGAGTTGTAGTAGGATGTGGCAGGGCTGCTGTCCACATCTCTCCCTCAACATCTCTGGTAGTCATGCGTGACCCTTCTAATCCACATGTGATTCTGGTCGACAAGATTTCATCAGCTTGAATCATCAACGAATCATGTCAGATATAGTATCCATAATTATATCATCTAATTAGATGCATAAGTGCCATATATACAACAATCAAACCCCCAATAGTTCACTCCTTGACTCGATCCAGAGTCCAAGGGGTTCCATCGATGTCTCTTCATCCTCGAGGTTAAAAATCATGCACACTCAGGAAAATCGAGTCAGTAGCACCTGTCTATGTCAATGCAGCCAAACAACATGTCATCAATTCATAACGCCTCATGATCATAAATCAAATGCCCAAAAGTATAATAATCTGGATCACTTGCAAGAAAGTGTCATCAAAGAATAAGTTTGGTGAGTGCGTGCAAGAGCGAGATATTACATACACCCCCTCTTGGTCTAAACTTCGTCTCGAATTTTTATAGTATATAAGTGTCGAAATAATGTGTATCACAGTGTCATAGGTCTATCTATCAAACAAAAATGGAAACTGTTGGCGCATATAGTACGCATCCTCCTAGATCATCGAATGTGTATTATAGTTGTCCCACTGGACCTTGAGCTGATCTACTATTCGACATAGTAGTTGTCGAATGCAATGATCTAGGATGCGGATCGACTCAGCCATGAGCACCCCCTTATCTAATATCTGCAAGTAACTCATGTCAATAACATGTGTAGGATCACTAATATAATATCTGAAAATAGATACATGAAAAACATCGTGCATATGCCTCAAAGAATCAGGAAAGGCTAGTCGATAGGCCATGGGCCCCTTCCTCTCCACAATCTCGAAAGGTCCCATGAACCTAGAAGAGATTTTATCTCCCTTTCCAGACTTGATCAAACTCTTATGTAGTTTGACCTGGAAGAAGACTCGATTGCCAACTTCATAACTACGGTCGACACAGTGCGCATCGGCATAACTCTTCTGTCTATCTTGAACTTCTTTAATCCTTTGGGTTATTGTTTTCATTTTATCTTCCATTTCTTGGATCGCTTCTAGTCCTAATAGGACCCTATCCTTAATTCGATCCTAACTTAAAGGCATCCGACATGGTTGCCCGTAAAGAAACTTGAAAGGTGCCATCTTAATGGTGCTTTGGTAACTGTTGTTATAACCAAATTCTACCAGTCACAATAATTCTTTCCAACGCTTTTGTTGGTCCATCATGTACATGTGAAACATGTACTCCAACGTTTAGTTCATTTTTTCAGTCTACCCTTCATTCTCTGGGTGATACATAGTACTAAAGTTAATTTGGGTTCCCAAGGCCTCTTGGAAACTAGTCCAAGATCGTCCAGTAAACATCGATCCTTTATCGGATATAATCCCCTTAGGCACACCATGCAACTTCATAATCTTATTGATGAAAACTATAGCTATGTCACGTTCCTGATACGTCATATGCATAGGAATAAAATGATCACTCTTCATTAGAGTGTCAACTACTACGAAAATCGAGTCATGTCTCCTTTCCATCAATGGCAATCCAACAATAAAATCCATCGAAATAACCTCCCATTTCGATTCCAGAATAGCATGAGGTTGTAGTAATCCTGCTAGATGTCTATGTTAAACCTTTGCCTACTGACATTCTAGACATCGAGCCACATATTTGACTATGTCTTCTTTCATTCCCTTCCATAAGAATAAGGGTTTAAGGTCTTCCCTCATCTTCGTGACTCCCGGGTGAGCCATGTATACTGCTCTATGAGCCTCATTTACGATCAATCTCCTCAAAGGGTCGTTCATAAATCAAAGCATCGTCAAACATAAATCCTTCAAATCTTGCTACCATCATTGTGTTTTGTCCGATAAAATCCTCGACCTCCTTGTACCAACCATCATCACACTGTAACGTTAGAATCTTTTTACGTAGATTCGTCTAAAGTGGAAACACCGAAAATATGCATGGTCTCCGACTCAATGCATCTTCCACTCGGTTCACTATTCCTTTTATGTAAGAAATCTCGAAATCGTACTCACTAAGAAATTCCAACCAACGTTGTTGTCACACCTTTAGGTCACTTTTGCATAAAGATGTGTTGTAGTCCATAGTGGTTCGTCTTTAGTTCACATTTTTGTCCAACTAGGTAGTGTCTCCAAACCTTCAAGGCATATAAAATTGATAACAACTCCAAATCATGCACCGCATATTTCTCCTCATGCGCATAGACATAACTCTTCTGTCCATAATAACTCGTTGAGCTGACGCTCAACGAATTCCTCTGACAGGTACCTCTCTCGGAACCATTCCTCAAACAATTCACATGACATGTCTTCGACAACCATGTTCAGTTGTGGCAAAAGCGTCCTCCACCATAGAAGAGCACTCCCATTCAGTTGAAAGGCCCCCCATGTGGACCTTCATGTTTGAGGTATAGTCACGAAGTGAAAAGAACATCGCCATATTCTCCAACCATACCTCGACGATTGCATCATCCAGGGCACCAAAGAACTCGAGAAATTTGACCTTCACGAGTTCACGGTAAATGCTACCAGCACCAACCGGAGCACGCGACAGACCCTTAGGGGGTGTCGATGCCCTTGCCTAATCTCTATCCAAATGGATGATCAGTGCCTATGACATCCAATGAAAAGACATCATCATCCCAACCACGTCACCCACCACTATTTTCTCCTGCCTTGCAACCTGTTTGTATCCCTGGAGGTTGGACCCCTTAGGCATGGATGTTGTTGGAGGTGTTGCACCTCCTCCCCTAGCACCCCATCGTCTGTCTTCGTGGCGTCCTCTAACCAATATTACCTGCACGAATACAAGTCAACTAAATTAGCAACCTTATAATCAAATATCATATCAATGAAATTCGTAGTGATCCCAAGTCGCGGGTTGAACCTTCTTTAATACCATATGTAACTACCCCATCGTTACGACTACAAGTGATGCATAAGTGCAATTTTTTTCTTTATTTATTTTTAGGGAAGAAGGAGACGACGACAACAATTTAACCACACAACTGACGACGAACGTAATCACGTAGTCCAAGCAACAGAAAACTATTAATCCATGCCCTAGCACAAGAGACACTTGGAGAATGTGCATAGATCAACAAGTAGAAAAGAATACCTGCCCAACACAACATGACCAAGCCTACAAGCTAAGGGACAACATCCCCCTCCCGACACAACAACCTTGATGAACAAGACAAGAACCTGAAGGCGTTCAAACCAAACGCATGCAGACATTCCACCCATGCGCCACAACAACTTACAACACTCGACAACACTCACATAGAACGCACCGACTCCGACGAAGTTATCATTTGCCGCTATCCAATAGGGTGCGCCATGATCCCCTCATCAGGTATCCTATCGTCCCCAGGTGATAGACGCATCAATAACCTTGGCACAACACATCCTATCTAGACCAAGGAATCTAGATAAGTCCGACGCACTAGGATTCGAATACCGATAAGAAAACCACACCCATACCCCCAAGTGACAGCTCGACGAGACGCAAGAAGACGAAAACAAGGAGAGATATAAGCCACTACACAACTTCATCCACAACCCAACCAATTATCAAGCTTAAATGGGTCGATATTTACAATCTAATTTAGGGTTGATTATATATCTAATTTATCAAGTCTAAATTACTAAAGTCAATGTTTTATAAACCTAACTTAACTTTATATACAATTCTAATTTAGTGAGTCTACATTACCAATTTATACCATAAATATATATAAATTAACATTAATCACATATCTAWATTTTARCAGGTCTAATCTACTACGAGTTAATAATTTGCAATTCTAATTTAACATTGAATAAAAATCAATCTTAAAAGTCTAATCAAATCAACACTAAAACTAAAACAACAATTGCAATCTAAAATGACAAGTCTAGTTTAATTAATACTAAAAGTTGTCTAGTCATTTAAAACTTGTCTATGCATATTAAGGGTTGTTCAATTTAATTTAAAGGCAGTTAAGGAAGAGGATGTCTAAGATAAATGCTAATAAATTTGGAGGGTAATAACACCATCCCTTTACACCTGTCAGCTAATAAATCGCTAGTAAATTGGCTTTCATTACATTATGTTTTCTTGTCTCTTAATACATAACGTGGTCCAAGATCTAACCCAAATAAGAATTTAACAATGAGATACTGATGTAGTTAACTTTCTATTAAGCATCACCATATTGTTGTCTAGCGGTTTGAAAAAAGGTAGAGGTCTCCATCTATGGAGAAAGGTTACCATATGTTGAACTCTGGGTCTCATAACAGTCATAAGCGCTATCATAAACATGACAAAATCCCACCGTTGCACAGTTGATCCGGATTTTATGAGCAGAACGAAATGAATATAGATTATTAACAGGTGCTTAACACAAAATAATAGAGATATAGTAAAACCGGTTTTCTATTCAATAATGAAATAAGCTGAAACTGTAAAATGCAGCGGAAACAAGCTTGTTGGAATGGTGGCGGCTTATCTCTGAGAACAGATGTGACGACAACACACATTAGAAATAAGAAGGTTACAATGAGGATTTGAAGGCCTTTTTACAATAAGAAAGAATGCCAAAAACCCTAGACATCCAAAAACCTAACCCTAGCAGATGAAGCGCTAAAAGTCATGTGGGCCCCATTTGGGTAAGCTAGTACATCAACTTCCCGGGGTCATAACTTTTTCATACAATCTCTGTTTTAGGTGTGTGATAGCCCATTGGAAAGGTATCATCGAGGAGATTCATTTTGGGGGCTCAATCATGCCTTGAACTATAATTTAGGATCTAGATACTAAAAAACCTTCATTTAGGCCTTCAAAATGGCCTCAGAAGTAAAAACTGCTAAAAATAGTAAATTGCCAAAAATGTCAGAATTTGTTTTTGAGCTAGTTGGAAAAGGTGGGTGGCCACTGATATCCATTTGTATCAACAGTAGATAAGTTGCCCATTTTTTTCATAGTTATTATGTCTAGCTCGTACACAGTAACACACCACTATTACATATAAAAATAGCTACCCACTTCACTCCATTACATAATAAATACACCCACACCCCATTACAGGTCATAGCAACACTAAATTCACCAAACCAAAAAAAAAATCAAGGCAACAATCAAATCGTAGGGCTTCAAATTTTCGGGGATAAGCTGTTGAATACAAACTTTGACAATTGTGATGTGAACAAAGCAAGGAAGAAGGGACGACTTAACCAAATTTGAATGAATGGATTAGTTGAGAAAATAACTGTCTAATTAAACAAAAATCACAGAGTCAAAATAGGGTTCATGTAAGCTAAGATAGCACTGAGTTAAGAGAGATAATTCATTGTGTTAATTCATGATTTTAAAAGATAGAAACTGGAAAATAAATGCATGAGTGGGAATCGATGTAAATAAAATGAGTTATCACATGCATAATACCACACATACGCAAGGCTATCGAAGCATCAACTAAAAACATAGTCACACTCTGCACACGATAAAATCCCAGTCACCATTACATGAAATTTATTGTCAAAATAATAGAGACGCAGCCATGCTATGTTAAGATTATTGTAAAAAAAATGCCATCATACATGTGATTAAGAGTTACTGTCGTAAGATGCAATCCCTTGGATTTGTTGTGTTTTAACAAAAATGCAAGCACCCAAAAAAATGCAGACATACGATTTCACATTGAGAGATTCGTTGACTATTAACATGTGACACAACTGAAAAAAGGAATGGTTTGGCTGTGGATATCAATGTCAGAACTATGAGACACATAGTCTAAGCGATAATCCCTCACCTCATTGTCCATCATAAGGATAAAAAACAATAACCATCAAACACAGTCTCACATAAAAGCAATCCAAGGCAATCAAGTGCGGAGAAATTTTTATCCAGCAAGATATAAAAAATCAGTGTTAAAAAAACCTTTTCCATCAATCAACAAATTGCAGGGTTAATTATTCGCTTCAAGGAACAAAACAACTATGACATCCCCAAAAATAAAGTAATTTTGAAATTTAAAAAATTGTTGGAAAATTATTTCGTTTTTAGTAAACTTGAATTTTGAAACTTTTTGCCATTTATGGAAATTCTAAATTTTGAATTTGATAATTGTAATTAATTATTATGATTGTTGGGAAAAGATCCAATTTGACCCAACTAACTATTTGACTATGACACTTGTATTGAAACATAATATTTTTATATTGATTGTAGGAGGACAAATGGAACAACCATGTTAAAATCAACTGACCATGACTCCATGAGTGGGGAACATGTTGGAACTACCTCTAGGCAGGACATTGCATAGTATGCTAGAAGGAGGAACTACTAAATACTTGTTGTTATGAACATTGATTCTGAGTGTGAGGCAAGGGAGAAGACTACTCATAGAGGAAGACGTTGTTGAAGATGATTTTTCCAAGTTTTCCCTCATGGAGTCATGGTTAGGCTAGGGGGTGAATTGGGTAAGCATTGGCTACCCTATTCTATGGTTGCGAGGAATGTGGTTGTTCCCTTTCTCTTCCTGCAGACTGAAATAAGATATGTTAAATATTATCCTTCTTTTTTTTGAATGATTTTGTATATCTGATATGATGCTTTGTTGGGTTAAGTTGAAATAATTTCCATGTAGGACATATGTTCGTTGCATGGAGTTTATAATCAAAGACCAAAATTCTTGAATGGGGCATTCTAAATTAGAATTCTAGGCAGAATTATCTATGTAAAATAAACTTGAAAGATTGCGTATGTCTATTCTTTGATTAAATTTTTTGGTTATAAGTATTTAAATACGAATGAACTTGAAGAAAGAACAAATCTACCTACAGGTGTATGTTTACCCCTGTAATTGAAATTATGGAAAAAAACTATTTTGTACGAATGAGCTAGGAAGGATTAGATCTAATTACAGGTGTATAGTTACTTCTGTAGTTGAAATAGTAAGCAAATCTGTCTATGATTAAGTAGAAATCTGAGCAAGTTTGTACACGTATTTTCCATAAATTTATATCTAGATATGCAATGAATATAGATACAGTTACAGTTAATACTGTGTGTAGTTTTTGTTAAATAAAGATTTAATGACTGCAATAGGAGTCCCACTTATACAGAAAGTTATTGTCATGATTGTTGAATAAACAACTATGCTGCTAGGAGATCGACTGCCTCTCGTATAAAGAAACATCTAAATCGAAAGGTCTGGAAAACCCTCCGTAAAATTTATTACAGTACCATATTAAACTGAATAGTTTGTTGTTTCGTTATAATATAATACAGTAGTAGAATACTCCATAAGAATGAGAATTCGAGGATGATTACAATAAACATAATTCACAGGCTGATAGAACTTTTAATCCTTGTGTTTCTTTTCGCACAAAATAAAAAGAACCCCCAACTGAACGAATATACATTGTATGGAGTAAATTACAAAACCATTAACTATGAGCATTTATGCGAAACTGTCCACTTGGTGATTGTGGCATTGGACGGTTCAGAATTGGGAAAACACAACATAGCATAAATAATGAACGATTCACAATCATGTATATATAGTGTTCAATAATAAAAGACAAAATCATAACATTACCAAGCCATTATATCTATTCATGCTGAGTCCAAAACGAATATCATAATTCTTTTCAAAAGGGGCACATTGATAATAAACATAGGAAAAGTCGAAAGGAAATAAAATTATATGGTTTAATAAATCTATTATGATTCTTTCCAAAATTCAGAAAAATGATAGCCCTGGTAATCAAATTACGGGGTAGGGTGAGATTCGAATGGTGAATGATTAAATAGTCATTTATTTTAAACAAAAGACAGAGCAAAAGATGTACATAAATTATTGTATTATAATAATTGGATACCAAAAATTTAAGTTACATTTGGAAGATTTTTCCCCTTCCCAATCCGATAGGAAGACTGAGGAAAAAAGATATTGTGGACTACATCTCAGTTGCAACATGGACGATTCAAACTCCTAAAGGGCTACGGAAGGGAAATCATATACATTTTTATGCTGAGTACGGAGATGAGAAGCCAAAATCTTCGTGTAGACAAAAACCTAGTGGAATCCAACATATACGATTATTAGAAAAATCTTATATGAAGACAATGTAAGAAGAACACGAATAAAGTGCTAATGTTAATAAAGACATCATACCAACGTTTTACTTAACTTTTGTTTTGTGGCACACGATCCTTTCCTTGTCGTTTTCCATTTGGATAGTCGTTCAGGGCCGAGGGTGAAGAAGACAATACTCACTGATGGGTACCCTTACATCAAACATGGCCCATCATTAATGATGTGTTTCAACTCTTAAAATGAATGATACAGTTGTAGTAAAAATCTTTACACAGTATTCACTAATAATGGAAATACAGTAATCGACCAATCTAAATCTCAATGTGTATGTGAACTGCAAGAATATGTACTTTTAGGCGGAATAGAACTTAAGTCTCCCATTAAAACCAGGAGTACCCTAATTGTTGAGTCTATTCTACCCAAACTCCTTTTTGCACAGAATCACTTAAGTCAACAAAGTAAATGCAGAGAATTCTCTAGCCAAGATTTTGGTAATTAACCACAGAACAAATACTTCCCTCGGAATCATGAATACTCAGATATGAACTCTGGCACACGACAGAGAGTTTACAAAAACCCTAGATCCCAAACCTCGATAGGTAGGGCTAACACTCCTTCTCGGTAAACATAAGAGAATCGTGACAACCTAAAAGAAAAGATCGTTGCTTCAGGTTTAAGGGTGGATATGAATGTAATGCAAGGAAGTTAGACAAAAGGAGAATTCCACAAGAAGAAAATGAGGGTGAACACAAAATGACAAATTGACGCAGACGATTTTTCCAAAACATTATACCTTCCTATTGAAGTAACCCGGTATTAGCATATTCAAGTTTAGAGAATAACTTACCTGGAATGAAAGAAATGCAGTCTGCAATAGTATGGAGGCAACCACCAGGGCAACAATCTTCACCTCTAAACCCCCTTGATACACATAACCTATTCAAAAGAAAAGAAAGAAGTCGGAAATGACAAACCCTGAACCCACTCAAACCTAAACCATGCCTTGTCGCCTCAAATTAATTGTGGAGAGTGTGGAGGATGGGTGAGCCATGTGACAAGGGCAGGGTCGGCGTGACACTTCAAGTGTAGAGCCAAGCGATTTTAGTATGACTAGTAGGATTGTCTTAATGATGGTTGCAGAGGGTTTACTACCCTAACAGGGAATTCTTTTCCACTTGAGGAATGTCACTTTCACATTCCCTACGATAGTCTTAGGTGGTATTTTGATCCTCATTGTCATAGGTCCACCGGTGACACGACATCGAGATTTCAATTCGATCAGTATCCAATTTATGAGCCATTAAATGACCAGGACTTGGAGGCTTCCGAAAGTCACTGGTCCTTAACCTGACCCTTGGCTATGTTGGTAGGAACCAAATAGATTTTCCTGGGAGTGAAGTTTCGAGAAAAATTGTGCGTGAGTATGGAGACCTTATGAAAAAAAGGTGAATGTATTATGGATCATAAAGTTTACATTATTCACTTAGTCCCTACACATAAAGGTTTCAGTTTTTGCTAAATCCTTGGGGTTTTCGATTATAACCTTGCCACTTAAGGTAAGACACGATGATATACTTCAAACATCATGTGTTAAGGAGAATTTCAGAGTTATATAGTAAAATTTTATGATAAAGTTTTATAAAAAAGTTTTATAAAAGAATTCTTATCACTAAGGGATCTCTTTTCTGCCAAGTAAATTGTGTAAACAAATTTTTTCTTTTTATGGTATTATGAGGTTCATTACAACAACACATTACCTAGAACCATCAGCAGGGATAGATGGTTGGGCAGAAACATCTGTCGCTCATCCTCCTCGCATAGAAATGCAGGGAGTTACAATCTATAGGTCTATTAACACCAAGGTGACGATCGTCGATCCGAATCCTGGTCAACTGCCTAGGCGAGGACTAATGAGTTGGGGACGAAGGTGAAGAAAAACACAAACTCAACATAAATCAATAAAACCATAGGACGGTCACAACAGTCAGGGATCAAAGCCAAGGAATTCAATCAACAGACTAGCTTAAGGCTATGGGGGAGATTCAGTTATCAATTAAAATGCTAAGTCAATTGTTTTCCTTACCCAATTAATAATACATAACTAAAAGCATAAGTATACTAACAAACTACCATGCAAAAATAAAGAAGTGTACCATAACCCAAGTCGTCGGCTCTGAGTTGTTGTCCCTTGCACTCCATGTAGCTCCCGCTTGCTGACCGAGGAGACTTCATCGATACCTCTCAGCCAACGCTAGGGGTACTCTTCTTCCCCCTTATCCCCCCAAGCCACAAAGGGGCTACACACACTAACCAGAGAATCAACTAGCTCCCAACTCACCTCGCAAGGCCGAGCTACCACTCCTCACTGAGTTGGGTATCCCAACTCCCACATGTTAAGTCAGTCAAGTCTAAAATTCTGCAGTGTAACGTTACACATAATAGAAGAGATCCATCATCCTTCTACTCCCTCCATCATATAGAGTTTCAAAGTCCTTTACTTTCCCAAAATCCCATTTAATTTAATGTTTAATAATTCAATTCATAAAATTCCTCCCTGTACATGTGTCACCCATCCCCTTCATTCCTCCATAAATTAATTTCATTAATTAATTCATTACCCCTATTTCCCTCACCCACCTAAAAGCACTCCTAGAATCGCTCTGAGGTGTCCCCATATTCCCTTCCAAGTTTTAATGAATTTCCCCCTTACTAATTTACTAGTTGAGTTTAATTTAGAAAGTTCTTAAATGCTAGATACCTTACTAAGGTAGACTTTCTTCTTTTTCCTTGTGTTTCCCCTTTCTTTTTATGTTTCCCTCTTTTTCCTAGTTTCCTAATTCTTTTAAATTTTCCTCTTTCCTTTTTCATTTAAAACGCAAATTGGCAGGTTTAGAAAATTAACCATTTCCCCTCTTCCTTTTTAATTAATAAATTTTAATTAACATAAGTGACAAAACAAGTATTCCCCTTTTTCCCTTTTTAAATTTCATCCCCGAAAGGATTTTTATAAATTAAATGAATTACTTACCCCCTTCTCGTCACATGATTAATGATGAATATCATTATTATTTATTTATTTTTATTTGTATTTTTATATAAATAGATAGGTTTTTCTTTTTGATCACAAGTCTCACTTAAACCTAGACTTTATTTTCCTAAGTTGGGTGACATTTTATTTGGGGAAATGTTTTAAATGTTTCTTATCACATTATTCATCCTAAGGCCATCTAGGTTTATCCATTTATTAATTAACAACGTGATGTGCCCTTCAGGATGCACTAGGTGCTCCAAGGGTGCCACTCACCTTGTTTTGTTTCTCCTATGCGATGTGCCCTTTAGGACACACTACATGCTCCAAGGGTGTCACTCACCTCTTTCCATTTTTCTTGCTCGACGTGCCCTTTAGGATGTACTACATGCTCCAAGCGTTCCACTCACCTCTTGACTGACTTGGTAGACATCAAAACCCCTAGAGTCAATATGTTGATATTATGGTAGCTGCGGGAGGTATTTACCTCCACGTGTAAACCTAACAAGGATAGAATACTCTAAGAAGCAAGAAGAAACCCTAATGAGTTGGATAATAACCCTAGATGACTTATCAACTCAAGAAGATAATTTATATTCGGTTATTAGCCTCCAAGAGAAGAAATCAACTAGAAATAATAATATATACTAAACAGACAGATACCGAGAATGAGAAGTCAACCCAGGTAGTTATCCATAATTAGTATAAATACAGGAGGGCAGTTCTCATTCTGGCAGGCAGTCTCATAATTCCAGAGCAGCAACTTGTGCACACTGCAGTGCCCAGTCTTCTGCATAAGTTTGAGGAGATATGCCATTGTAGATGTTGTAGCTAGCATATCATGTTTGTCTTGGACTATCTCTTGGCTAGGGTTTGGACTGTCTGATCATCTCTTGTTGGTGTGCTATCCTTGGGGAAAGGTGTGGCACCCTTTGTTTGGCTATATAGCCTAGGGTTTGCTTCCAGAGTGATTCTCAGTCAAGGTTAAGGTTCTTGGAGGTTGGCTTCGACCTATGGTTGGGTGACAATAAAGATATTGTCAATGGTAAAATGCGCACATACATTATATTATAACAGGTTATGGGCCCACACCTCCTTCATTCAATCTAACTGTTGGAAGAAAACATAGCCAGAAGGATATTAAGCTCGTTGAAGAACTGTCACTAGGGTTTCTAACAACAACATTCATGAAAGCACTATTGCTAGGGATACTAGCAGGTGCAGTTGCAGAAACCCTAATCCTCTCGTTGAGACACCTTAACTTAAGAGATTGGACTAATCACCAAAAATATAAGTGAACCCTATCCTAACGCATCCCCTAGTACTCTCAGCAAGCCAAGACATCATGTTTGATTTTGTTGTCAAATCTAGATTTTGACCAAGTCAATGAAGCCATGAATTATTCTATGAAGTCAGAGAAAAAATTATATGGAGACTCTAACTTCAAAGCATGGAAGACAAGGATTGACCTCATCCTTGCCAAGAATAAAGTGTTGGATATCATGAAAGGAAAGATCGTTAAACCCGAGTTTGAAGAAGGAAATCAGAAGGAACTGCAGAATGTTGCAGCTATGGAGAAGTTCAAAGAGGGTGATATCAATGCCATGAGTATCATAGTGGACTCTATCAAAGACCACTTGATACCCTACATCTCCCATCTTGAATCATCGAAGAAGATGTATGATGCCCTAAAAAACCTCTTCTCAGTCAGAAACATTGGAGAAGTAATGAGTCTGAAGAATGAGATTTGTAACATGAAGATGAATGATGATGACAACATAACATCATACCTTGTGAGAAACTCTCACTCAAGATATCAACTACAAGCTACTGAAGAGATCGTTTCATAGAAGGAATTGGTAAACATAGTACTCAATGGTATTCCCAAGACATGGGATGCATTTGGCACAAGCATGAACACAAGGAAGGAGAAACATGAAGCATCAGTTGCTGAAGAAATGGAACCCACAAAGAAGACTAAGAAGGATGAAAGAAACTTCTTCTTCTAAAGGTAACAATACTCTTCTTATTTCTTGTACATATCTTGTTTGCATCGACTTTATACACATCTTGTATATCTATCTTCTGGAAGATAATGTGTTCCAAGAAGAACTATACCTATGGAAGAACAACAAGATAAGGATTGATATCATTAGATAATACACATGAAAGGATTAAATAAATCTAACAAATCATGTGGAAGCTATTGCAAGATAAGTCGAATTAATCCTGAAAAGACCTAGAAGAAACATAGATAGAAAGAAGTCAACAATCAAGAGGAAATTGGAGAAAGACTTATGACGTTTTGTAGAAGAGAACAAGATGGAAGTGTGGACTCTGTTAGACATAGAGAGCCAATTATATATTGCAGAAGATAATAAGGATGAATATGTAAGCATGGACTCTGTTAGACAGAGGGAGTCGATTATATGCACTTATACATAAAGCAAGGATTAGGAGGGAGCTAATCCAATGATGCACCGAATATGATGAAGTATATATCCATGGTAGTAGCCATGAAAGACAATACATGTTCAGTTCAACCTTAGAAGAAGAATTCTTCGAATAAAAGCCTCTAAAGTATCCCTGGTTGTCCATTCATAAAAAATGGAATCTACAAGAAACTCCATGGACCCAAGATCTAAGGAAAAACATGAAGAAGAACATGAAGATTCCAAGGAAGAAAGAGAATCTAGAACAACTAGTCATCGTATCGAGAATCACAAAATCACCAGCCTAATATAAACTCACTAAAAGCAATCAAGCGGAGGAACTGAAAGTCGTGATGAAGAACAATGTATGGAAGATTTATGAATGAAAGCATTGCGAGATATAGAACTAGAGCTTCTCCCAGATGGAGGGAGAAGACTATGATGATTACTTGTTCCAGTAAACTAGACATATCTCTACATGATTCATTATATCATCCGCAACATCCATGAGTTGGAATTCTACATAAGATAAATGAAAAGAATATTCTCCAGAACAATTTAACAAAGAGCGTATGAAGAGAAACCTCAAGACTTTGAGGCATACCAGAAATACACCCTTGTATGAAGATGGAAAAAGATAATTCGGTTGAGAACCTCCAGTGCACAATATAAGTGTGGTGAAGATTTTCTATAACAGAGATATTGTATCAAGATGATTACTTAGTAGATCAAATCTCATGATGATAGAAGAAGTGCCACATGGATATGTCCCAGTTTTCCAACAATGATATACTCTATTGATCAGAGTTACATGAAGCCTTCAGAGAAAACCAGTGTTCCAGACCAAAGTACATTTGAAATCAAGCATTAAAATATCTGTGATGAAGTCCAGAAAGGAGAAAGTGGTTCTCCAATACATATCTCTATAGATGAGAAGATAAGCAGACATTTTGGTAAAGCCTCTATCTGAGATGAAAGAGTTTGTGTACTCAAGATGGATCTTGTGGAGACAACTTCCTTATTGAAAAAGGAAGAGAGGACTCCCAAGTTGAGAAGGAGCACTAATATGTATTGATTCATGGACAATCATTTTTCAGTTCGACAAATGGTCCACGATGAACAGATTCTTTCCAGTTCGAAAGGTGGATTGAGATTTCTGATGGACAACAATTTCCCATTGTGGTTAACATGGGAAATGGTCCATATTGTTGATGTATCATAGACAACAACTTCCCATTGTGGTTAACATGGGGAGTGGTCTAGGGCAGTCTCTCTCCTTGAGGGTTACTCAAGAAGACTAGACTGCTTCGCCATACAACGATTTCTCATTATCGTTAACATGAGGAATGGTCTATTTTGGAGGTTGATATAGGAAAGTATTTTCCTCTTGTGGTTAACAGAGGAAATGGTCCAGAGAGTCATTCCTTAGGGTTTATAAATTCTCCCCAAAGTGCACTTTGATTAATGTAGGAGGAATGGCCTAAGGTGGGGAATGTTCCGGTCTCAGCAATCAGGGACAAGAATTCCTTAGGGTTTATACATTCTCTCTATCATGTACTTTGATTAGTGTAGGAAGAATGGCCCAAGGTGGGGAATCGTCCAGGTTCAGAATACAAGAAAGTTATTCTGCCTTGCTTAAGAAGAATAGTCCAGATATCTCATTGTTCTACTCCGAGGGAATATATTATTTCATATCTCACAGATGTAAGTGAGAGATTGGACCAGACTATTCAGTTTATATCATAACATTGTTTCTATGCAGGTTGATATCAGATGATTGTTATGAAGATTGTATGACATTAGATGTATACTACTGTGGTGGATGTGTTCCACTGTTCATGACTTTATGTTGCTGATCAAGTACTTGTGTGTTACTTGGTGTGGTAATGTACCACTGGATTGTAGTTATGTACTACTATGGATAGACACAATTGTGTTCTATTTTGTTTCGATTTCCTTGAAGACTATCAACAGTATTGGAAATTATTATCAGTGAGATGGATAATCAAAGGACAAAAATTTCCCAGATGGAAAATGGTTCAAAGCATTTACTCTTTTAGATTATAAGAATGGCTCTTGTATCACTCTGTAGAGTGAGCATCATGTCTGATTACTCAAATAGAGTATGGTTTTGATAGATGATGTAGCTGATGACACTAATGATGATGATGGTGCTCATGATCTAGTCATGATCTAGTCTATACAACTATGTTGATGCTACCAGGTGAATGGTATGTTTTTGTGCTCAAGACCATTACCTGTAATACCTCCCTACCTAGGAGGGAGTGTTGATATTATGGTAGCTACGGGAGGTATTTACCTCCACATGTAAACCTGACAAGGATAGAATGCTCAGGGAAGCAAGAAGAAACCCTATTGAGTTGGCTAATAGCCCTAGAAGACTTGTCGGCTCAAGAAGATAATTTATATTAGGTTATTAGCTTCTAAGAGAAGAATTCAGCCAGAATAATAATATATACTGAAGAGACAAATAACTAGAATGATAAGTCATCCCAGGTAGTTAGCTAGAATTAGTATAAATATAAGAGGCTAATTCTCATTCTGGTAGGCAATCTCAGAATTGTGGAGCAGCAACTTGTGTGCATTGCAGTGCCCAGTCTTGTGTGCAAGTTTGAGGAGAGCAGCCATTGCAGCTGCTGCAGCTAGCAGATCACGTTTGGATTGGACTATCTCTTGGCTAGGATTTGGACTATCTGATCAGCTATTGTTGGTGCGCTATCCTTGGGGAAAGGTGTTCTACCCTTTGTTTGGATATCTAGCCTACGGTTTGCTTCCGGAGTGATACTCAATCAAGGTTAAGGTGCTCAAAGGGTGGCTTTGGCCTATGGTTGGGTGACGATAGAGATATTGCCAATGGTAAAATGAGCACATCCATTATATTCTAACACAATACTATGCCAAGTGATCTTGTGGGAGACTTAGGGCCTCTAAGGAATAAGGCCCATGCCTTATTGCGCACCCCTTAGAATCATCATGAGCGACTATTTTAGTCTGCACTCACAGTATCATGGGTCCTCTCAAACTAGGTAATTGTTAACCTACAGTTCGAGCCATGGCGGGAGTGCTAGTAGGCTATGGCAAGATTGTTGTCCACACCTCTCCCTCAATGTCTCTGGTAGTCATGCATGACCCCTCTACTCCACATGTGAGTATGGTCGGGAAGATATTGCTAGCTTGAATCATCAACGAATCATGTCAGATATAGTATCCATAATCATATCATCTAATCAATTGCACAAATGTCATATATAATACAATCAAACACCCAATAGTTCACTCCCTGACTCGATCTAGAGTCCAAGGGGTTGCATCGATACCTCTACATCCTCGAGGTCCAGAATCCTGCACAGTTAGGAAAATCGAGTCAATAGCACATGTCTATGTCAATGCACCCAAACAACATGTCATCAATTCATAACGGCTCATAATCATAAATCAAATGCCCAAAAGTATAATAATCTAGATCACTTGCGAGCAAGTGTCCTTAAAGAATAAGTTTACTAAGTGCGTGAAAGAGTGGAATGTTACATCTACATAAGTTGATATCAGTAATCTGACAAAAGAGGTCAAGAACCCACATGGGTTATTGGTCAACCCACAAGTAATGCGTCTCTATCATTTACAACAGTTTACTTAGATTACTATTCCTTTGGTATTCACTAAATAAATGGTGATATGTATTGGTTTTTTGCAAAAGTTTATAATTTAGACTCAAGCTCACGCCAACCCTAATACCCAAATAACAACAGAGGCAAAGGTCCCTGAACCTGCGTGAAAGATCGCCTACCTCCCAAAAGTACAAAAGTACTCATTCCATAGATTTCTTTCAAGGTGCAACACTAGAATACACTCATGCAGGGATATCTTTCACTTAGTAAAGGAGCCATTATTTATTTTTGAACTACAAGGTTTTATACCTTAGCCGTCATTCTCGAACATTGTTGCATGAGTTCTTGTATTCATAAACCACCGGGGTTTTGTTATCAATGTTATTATTTTATTGTTTTAATATAATAAGTTTCTTCATGGAGCTTGTCGTCCCCTCGAGGTTGATGTCACCATTTTTACTACGATTTCCATTGATAACTAGTTCGTGCTATTAATCGACATAGTTATTAATTTCCACCAGATTTTTATCAGTCTTTTGTATCTATATCTTTGAAATCTAATTCTTTTGTTTAATATATATATATATATATATATATATAAATTCTTGTTTTACTAACAATAATAATTTTGTCGTGGAAAGAACATTTCCCTATTCGATTTTTTTTTATATATAATGTATAAATAGGGAACTTGTTATTTCTTTCACTAAAAGAACCACATGCCTCTGTTTATTACCACTGCACACAAATACTATTATAATATATTTTCTTTGTTATCATACTGATTCAAATACTTCTAGATTGGACTCGTGAAAGTCCCAATAGCATTTTTCTATTCTAA
>SNQJ01S0056639.1:0-32114 GCA_010110895.2 Picea sitchensis | reverse complement strand
GCTGAAAATGTAAGTGATTATTGTGTGAGAGTAAAAGATGTAGTCAATAAGATGGCTACACTTGGAGAAATTGTGGACAAAGAGGTTTTGATTAAAAATGTGTTGAGGTCTCTAACACCAAGGTGGAACCATGTTGCAATAATAATTGAAGAAAGCAAGGATTTGTCTACTCTTCAGTTTGATCACCTAGTTGGATCTCTTATGTCTCAGGAAGAAAGATTGATAGATTCATTTGGAGAAAGTGGCGAGAAAGCTTTTTCTTCAAAATTACAAATTACAAAGAATGAAGATGCCAACACTAGTAGCAAAAGAAACCAAATCCAAGGTAGAGGTCAAAATCAGAATTATCCAAGAGGAAGAGGCAGAGGCAGATTTGATAAAAGAAATATCTAGTGCTATTATTGTAAAAGGTATGGTCACTTTGAAAGGGATTGTATATTAAAAGAAGGCAATAATAACAAAGGTGTTAATTATGCTCAAGAAGGTGATGAAGCCTCTTCAAACAATTTATTTTTATCTTATGACAAAGATGAAAATGGCACTAAAGATATTTGGTATTTAGATTCACGGTGTTCTAACCACATGTCAGGAAATAAGAAGCTATTCTCTACAATGGATGAGAGTTTAAAATCCAAGATAAAGCTGGGTGATGACAAAGCATTGGAGGTTTCCACAAAAGCAGCTATGGAAGTCCATACTAAAGAAGGTATGAAAAGTGTTAAAGGCATTTATTACACTCCACAATTAAAGCATAATTTATTAAGTGTTGGCCAATTGTATGAGAAAAATTATAAGGTGGTGTTTGAAAATCAACAATGTACAATTTATGACAAGAATAGAGGCAATAGGATGGTTATAGTTGTGCCTATGTCAAAGAATAGGATGTTTCCATTAATGTTTGGAGAACATAACAACCATCTTGCCAATATGGCATATGAAGAAAAAAGTTGGTTGTGGCATCTCAGGTATGGACATTTGAATTTTCATAATCTGAAGCTTCTAACATCAAAATAATTAGTGTATGGTTTGCCTAAGGTTCAAGAACAAAAGGATATTTGTGAAGGATGTGCTAAAGGAAAGCATGCAAGAGAAAAAATTTCAAAAGGAAATGCATGGAGGGCCCATTATCCAGTTCGGTTAGTTCACTCAGACATTTGTGGTCCTATGCAGACAAAGAGTTTGGGTAAGTCATCATATTTTATTACTTTTATTGATGATTACTCACGAAAGTGTTGGGTTTATTTTTTGAAGACTAAGGATGAAGCCTTTGATACATCCAAGAGATTTAAAGCCCTTGTGGAAAATGAAAGAGGTTGCAAAATCAAGTGCTTAAGGACTGATTGTGGAGGAGAATTTTGTTCAAAAGATTTTCAGAATTATTGTGATATGAATGGCATCAAAAGACAACTCACCACTACTTACACACCTCAACAAAATGGAGTAGAAGAGAGGAAGAATCGTACAGTGGTGGAAATGGCAAGAAGTATGTTACAAACAAAGGGATTAAGCAATTCTTTTTGGGGTGATACAGTTGCTACATCTATATATATTCTCAATAGATGTCCCACAAGTGCACTTGATATGATGACTCCATATGAAGCATGGTATGAAAAAAAAAACTAATGTTAATCATTTTAGAGTTTTTGGTTGTGTAGCCTATGTCCATGTAGTTGATCAAAAGAGACAAAAGTTAGATCCAAAAAGTGAGCTATGCATTTTTCTTAGATATAGTGAACAAAGTAAGGCTTACAGGTTGTATAATCCCCTCACTAATAGCATTATTGTTTCAAGAGATGTAATTTTTGTTGAAGGGGGAATTTATGGTCATAAAAAATGCCATGATGATATGTCTAAATCTGTTTTGGAAAAGGATATTATTGATGATATTGATAATGAGTAGCCCACTAATATTTCAGTTCCAAGTGCTACAAATCCACCAAGTAGCCCCTCATCTAATTCTTCAGTTCCAAGTGCAAGCCCAACATCAAATGCAAATTCTAAAAGGAAGGTAAGAAGATTAAGTGACATTTATCAAAGGAGTAAAAGTCCAACACATGAAGAAAATCCAATAGGGGAGACTGTAAATTTTGCTTTACTTTCCAATGTTGATTTTGAACCATCATGTTTTAAAGATGCATGTACTAATGAGGTTTGGTTGCAAGCAATGCAAGAAGAGATAGAGTCTATTCACATGAATGATACTTGGGAGCTTACAGAACTTCCACATGACAAGAAAAATATTGGTACTAAATGGGTCTACAAGACTAAGTACAATAGTGATGGGAGTGTTAAAAGACACAAGGAAAGATTAGTTGCTAAAGCCTTCACCTAGAGGTATGGAATTTATTATGAATAAACATTTGCACCAGTAGAAAGACAAGAAACTGTTAGAATGATGATTTCATTAGCAGATCAGAAGAAATGGAGCATTCATCACATGGATGTGAAAAGTGCCTTTTTGAATGGGTACTTAGAAGAAGAAGTGTTTGTGGAACAAACACAAGGTTTTGAAGTGCAAGGAAAGGAACATCAAGTATACAAGTTGAAGAAGGATTTATATGGCCTCAAGCAAGCACCAAGAACATGGTATGCTAGAATTGATGGATATTTTCAGGACAATGGCTTCAATAGAAGTAAAAGTGAACCTACACTTTACTACAAACAAGAAGGTAATGATATTCTTATTGTCAGTCTATATGTTGATGACTTATTATATATGGGTAGTAGTTCTAAGATGAAGGATGAATTCAAAATTTCTATGATGAATGAATTTGAGATGAAAGATTTGGGTCTCATGCAATGTTTTTTGGGAATGGAGGTTTATCAAAATGAGGATGAAATTTTCATTTGTCAAACAAAGTATGCAAAAGATATGTTGAAGAAATTTGATATGGTGGATAGTAAACCAACCTCCAGTCCAACTGCTCATGGAATTGTGTTGTGTAGAGATGATGGTGCTGAAATAGTTGACGAGGCAACATACAGAAGTATTGTTGGAAGTTTGATGTTTCTAACCCACACAAGACCTGATATTGATTATTCAGTTTCTCTTGTTTCAAGATACATGACAGAGCCATCTGAAATACATATGAAGGAAACCAAGAGGATTTTGAGGTATGTGAGAGGAACTTAAAATTTTGGTATTCATTACTACACTTCTAAAAGGTTTAATCTTGTTGGATTTAGTGATTCTAATTGGGGAGGTAGTTTGGATGACCGGAAGTCTACATCTGGTAATTGTTTCTCTTTTGGTTTGGGGTTGATTACTTGGAGCTCCAAGAAGCAAAGTATAGTTTCACTTTCATCCACAGAAGCAGAATATGTTGCAGTCACCTCAGCAGGTACACAAGCATTATGGCTTAGAAAAGTTCTAGAAGAAATTGGAGAGAATCAAATTCATCCTACAGTGATATTTTGTGATAACACTAGTGCCATCAAATTGGCCAAGAATCGAGTCCATCATAGCAGGACAAAATATTTTGATTTAAAGTATCATTTCATTAGAGATTTAGTGCAAAAGAAGGAAGTAGAACTAATGTATATAAAGACCCAAGAACAACTTGCAGACATTTTCACTAAGGGAGTTGCTAAAGTCCAGTTTTTGAAACTTCGAGATCAGATTGTGAGCCCTCTCAGCATCAAGGGGGAGTATGTTGGTAATTGATGCAGTCTTGTCAATCATCTGACATGATGCAATCCATCAATCCATTTGCAGTTTTCTTTTTTCTGCCTATTTGTATTCAGATATAGATTGTCTGACTAAATAATGCATGCAAAATGCATGAATAGTTTTCTAAAATCAATTGTTGTAAGTGTTCAATCAGGAGCTAACTGTTTGTTCTATGAGGCTATGTATTGTTATAAATATCAAGGTTGATCACAATGAACATAACCTTTTTGTGCAATTACAATTCTTTATTCTTTCTATGATATTGTGATTTAATCATTTAGTATTTAGTATATTATTATGCTATTTCAGTGAATGATTATCTAGTCCATAGATAGGCCTGCATAGATCCTTCATAATTATATGTAAAATCCATGAATGTAAATAGAGTTAAAAGTCTACATAAGGAGAGAACTGGAGCTAATCTCTATGCTCTAGCTTTGAAATGGGCTTGTGAGGAAGAGAAAATAATAACGCACAAACCGAGGAAAGTTTATTAAAATGTACAATCTTAATGAAGAGGTAGGTGATAATAATGGTGCCAATCCCAAGTGGTTTTCATACTCATCCCATGCAGGAGTGACTATCTCTTAGATGGCCACGATGCGGGGATAGGTAAGGCCGAGTCGTGTTCCATTAATCTTCCACATGAATGCTGGAATGAATATGTGTGAGTTCGAAACACCATATTCTAGACTCTTCAATAAAAGTGGTCGTAGTCATTACTATATGTAATCGGTTTTTATTACGGGAATAAAAATGTGAGCGATGGGAATTTTGGAATGAATTTGAGAATGAATAGATTTGATATCATATAAATATTTAAAGTATTGTATGCGATTAGAAGTATCGGGTAGGTAATTAACTTGGACAAAGAAAAACCATTAAGGGGATACCTCGTTATGTGTGAGTAAGGAAAATTTATTCCTTACAACGGAAATGACATGCAAGAAAGGGTACTGAAATATATGTTGTACATATAAATGAAAACAAAGATGAAGTGGTTAAAATATTGTTAATTGAAGATCCCATTTTACAATAATTTTAGGATGTATTTCAAAAGAAATTCCAGGACTACCTCCTAGAAGGAACATATACTTTAGAATAGATTTACTTGCCAAATCTACATTGGTATCCAAAGCACCCTACATAATGAGTGTTTCTTAGTTGATTGAACTTAAAATGTAGCTTCGGGAATTAACGGATAAAAATTATATGACCTGAATAATGTGGCTATCAAAAATGAATATGCTTTACCCCGTATTAATGATTTATTTGACCAAGTTAGAGAGGCTAAAATATTTTCAGAGATATACCTACCATTAGGTTAGGATTAAAGATGAGGACATTTAAAAGATTTATTTTAGGACTAGGTACATACAATATGATTTCGTAGTGCTACCCTTTGGTCTAACAAATGCACCTATGACATTTATGTATTTAATGAACAATGTGTTAACAAAATATTTGGATAATTTTTGTATTGTGTTCATATATGACATATTGATTTATTCAAATACTAGAGAATAGCATGAAGAGTAATTAATATCAGTTCTACAAATGTTAAGAGAACATCAATTGTACGCAAAATTCAGTAAATGTGAAATTTATCAGGAAAAAGTCCAATATCTAGGACAAGTGATTTGAGAAGGGATTTCAGTTGACTCAGAAAAGGTCAAATCCATTTTAGACTTATGAGTACCAAAGGGAATTAGACTCAAATGGACTGAAAAGTGTGAGGAAAGTTTCGAAAAATTAAAACAGTTGTTAACCACTCCACCTATTTTAAAGCTAGAAGATCCACACAAAGACTTCGTAGTATGTAAAGATTCATCAAAGGAAGGACTAGGGGGATTATTAATGTAGGATGGGTATGTAGTTGCTTTCGAGTCAAGAAAACTCGAACCCCATGAAACAAACTATGTTCCTCATAATATAGAAGTTACTTCTATTGTACATGCCCTAAAAATGGGGTGACATTATCTATTAGGGAAGAATTTTTTATCGAAAATAAAGAATGTTAGTCTCAAACACTTTTTTTATCAAAAGAACTTAAACACTAGAAAATCCAGATGCTTGTATTTCCTTAGCGATTTTGATTTTGAAATAGAAAACATTAAAGGAAAGGAAAATAAAGTAGCAGATGCATTGATTAGGAAGTTAAATGTAATTTTCAGCGGCAATGTACAATCGGATTTGAAACAAAAAATTGTGGCTATGACTAAAACATATTATAAATACAGGAAAGTTCTATAAAAATTTAAAAATAATCAACCAAGCAAGGAAGAATCAAATTCTATTTGTAACTAGAAAGGTTCAACATTGTATAAGAACAAAATTTACATACTAAACAACACATAACTGAGAAATTTAATACTAGAAGAAGTACATAATAAATCATATTCTAGTCATCCTGGTTATGAAAAGACAATAACATATTTAAAGAAAGAGTATTTTTGGCTAGGAATGAAAACATGAGTAACTTAATACCTTGCTGGGTGTTTAGAACGACAACAAGTTAAGGCTCAACAGCATCACCCAACTAAATTATTGCAACCTATACCCATTTCCGAATGGAAATGGGAAATAATCAGTATGGATTTCATCATTGGATAAGAAACATAATGATTATGTAACTGTTGTAATAGAAAAACTTACAAAAGATGCACATTTTGTTTTGATAAGATATATTCACAAGGCTATAATTATTGCATAGATTTTTATGAAACAGATTTTTAGGATGCATGGTCTACACAAATTTCACTTCCAACTTCTACAACTGAGTTTTAGTACCACTTACAATCCTTACATTGACGGTCATACTAAAAGGACTAACCACATTGTTGAGGATATGTTGTGAATGTATGTTATGGACTTCCCAACAAAATGGGCGGATTCTCTGCATCTACTTGAATTCGCATACAATAATGGTTATCAATCATCTTAAAAAATGAGTCATTTCGAATGGTTATATGGAAGAAATTGTTAAGAACCTAAGAGTTGGGACAATCCCATTGAAAAAATAACTTTAGGACCCAACATGTTAAAGGAAAAGGAAATGATAGTTCAGAAACAAAAACAAAACTTGAAAAGTGAATATGACAGGAAGAAGAGTTAATTTAAAAAGGAAACATACAAAATTTAATGTTGGAGATCATGTTTACATATATCTAAGTTGTCTTCATAGAAAATTACACCAACACCCGTTATTCAAACTACAATATTAATGACTTTAAAAATGAATTGACAAAAAAAAACATAAAAATAATACTAATATCCATGTTCATAGAAATTCCTAATTAATATCTTTCACATTAATGCATTAGTGAGTTACACCAATGCTGATTGTTCAAGCTACAATATTAATAACTTTAAAAACGAATTGACAAAGAAAAACATAAAAATAATACCTGTATTCATGTTCTTTTCTTAACAGTGATGAAAATATGGAAATATTCCATCAAACTATCTCATCACCCTCATATAAAGATAATTCATAAGTTCCCAAACTCCCCCTTCTTCAACTTTAGAATTCAGGAACACTTAAATTATTTTAAAATTCAGGAACACTTAAATTATTTTATTGGACACAACAATCCATATTGACCTAAATTGTCCCAAAATCTTCCCTACTTTGAATATTTAGCCACTTCAAAGAAATACTTATTCATTGACACCCAATTATATGTCAAAGTCATTATCCAAATCTTCGATTATTGGGTCTTCCACTATCACTGCTTTTCTACACAATATTCTTTGCGTTCTTACAATAGTAACATCGAAAATTTTCATCTTTAGATTTTCCCGTTCTTCTGCTATTGCTGATTGTTGGCGACAACAAATTTTTTTAATACTGTTTTTCTTCGTCTGTACCCAACCTTTTTTTTGTTTAGTAGTGATATCATTTACTCTAAATACATTTGGCTTAGTGCAAAAGTCAAATCATTATTATTTATTGTGACAACCGTTCTAATACTGGTATGGCAAACAATCTGGTGTCCGATGTCCTTACTAATATAAGCCGTCATTTTATTAGAAAACATGTAGGAGACGCTCAGGTTGAATTTAGGTTTAGCAGGTTCAGGGGTCAATTGATTATCTTACACACATGTTTAATCAGTTTTGGTTAAAGAATATTTTTTAATTTTTTTGAAAAATGAGATAATTTGAATGGATCTAATGGTTAAGAACATGTGTTTTTTTATAAGTTCAAATCTAGGAATTTATTCTATTGAACTTTTGTTTCTTATATCATCTGTTTACGGCTTTATTTAATTTCTTATGTAATCCCTGAAATTAATCTTCCGTTCAGTTTGATGAAAGCGATCAAGTTCGCTTTGTCAAAGATGTTTTTTCTGTTCTCACTTCGGGACAAAAGACCATTGCTCGAGACAATAGAGAAGAGGAAGTCGTAGGACACTTGGGGTATTTAAATATATTCAGTGTATTTGAGGAACACAATTAATGGGCCACTTTTAGGATCCCGAATTCCAGAGTTTTCAATCCACAGATTACATAGGGATCAGGATAATGACTCGGCTTGATCAGGATAATGACTCGACTTGATCAGGATTAAAACTCCTATTATGGAAATGGAAATGGTGGGCTGTTCTAAAAGTCTTGAATAGCGGCCCCTATATTAGTAAGTAAGCAAATCTAGAACGGAAGGTAGTGCTGTATTGGACGTTTGGACTTGATTAGGGCTTTTTCATCGCTTATGACCACTTGAAGCAGTCAAAAAGTAAAAAAGAACAGATATTTTCGACGGCGGATTCATTGTATGTTAGTCACTACTGTGTGCCCTCTAGTCAACGTTAAAAGTGGCGTCCATCAATATCACATGAACGGTTGTGGATTTTAACGGCTGATTCATTGTATGCTAATAACTGCTGTGTGCCCTCTAGTCAACGTTACAAGTGGAGCCTATCAATCTCACATGAGACAAATTCTTTGCCATTATCCTTATCCTTAGTGAGACGGATTTTAGTAGCATCTACGTTATCCTTGCCCCCCTTAAATTTAACATGGCTTTTTCAGCTGGTCGATATTTATCCTTTCGTAGTGATTACGGCTTTTCCTATTATTATAGACCGATGGTTGGTGGTTTAACATTGTTAAAATATGAATCCCTATCAATATCTGTATGAGGTGCCCAAGTACCCAAGTACCCACCAGCAAAGTAGAAGTGTCTTAGTGAGACTACTATCCATGTCTTTCATATAGTCATGGGACGATAATGATTTTCAAACTTAAGCTTTCGAATCGTCCTATATATAATTTAGGAATAATTAAATCGATTTAGGTTTTCTAGATGTTTCACGTAACTATGTTGATACATTTAATAATCATGATGGTTTCAGCGTATTACATTAAGAAATATAAATTATATTTTGGACACGATTAATTATTGAAATTCTTATATGCACATCTATATATATCTTAATTGGTGTAAAATTGCTACAAAAGCTATTAAGGATGTTTGGTGTAAAATTGCTACAAAAGCTATTAGGGATGTTTTTAATGGCCACTTAAAATTTGACAAAATAAATAGGTACAAAACTTTAATTAAAAGAAAAAAAATGTAATACATAAATAAAAGGAAAAAGAAGCTTTTGCATTTGTGTAAGTTAGATTTTAAGAGATTTTAGAGGCAAATTCTAACTTGTAAAACTAAAGAAAATAGTGTGATTCTTTGATTGAATATTTAGAAATCCCTTACTTCCATGGACAACATTCCCAAAGTTTCTACAAAGGATGGAGTTTTTTCTATAGAAGACATAGTGTTTAGGGTTAAGTGGCTCTCAAAATGGAAAGCTAAGGACATCCAAAGCTACCAAGATGACATATTAAAAATTAGAGGGCCTAGCCTCATCCCTCACATAGGCCAAACTACCACTCCTCACGGAGTTAGGTATTCCAAATCCGACAAGCTAAGTCAATCGAATCTAAAATTCTACAATGTAACATTACGCATAACAAAAGAGATCCATCATCCTTCTCCTCCCTCCATTATATAGAGTTTCAAACTCCTTTACTTTCCCAAAATCCCATTTAATTTAATGTTTAATAATTTAATTCAAAAATATCATCCCCATACATGTGTCATACATCCCCTTCATTCCTCCATAAATTAATTTCATTAATTAATTAATTACTCCTATTTCCTCCACCCACATAAAAGCACTCCTAGAAGTGCTCCTAGGTGTCCCCATATTCCCTTACAAGTTTTAATGACTTTCCATCTTACTAATTTACTAGTTGAGTTTAATTTAGAAAGTTCTTAAATGCTAGATACCTTACTAAGTTAGACTTTCTTCTTTTTCCTTGTGTTTCCCCTTTCTTTTTATCTTTCCCACTTTTTCCTAGTTTTCTTATTCTTTTAAATTTCCCTGTTTCCCTTTTCATTTAAAACTCAAATTGGAAGGTGTAGAAAATTAACCATTTACTCGTTTCATTTTTAATTAATAAATTTTAATTAACATAAGTGACAAAACAATTATTCTTGTTTTTTGCTCTTTAAATTTTATCCCCCAAAGGATTTTTATAAATTAAATGAATTACTTACCCCCTTCTCATCACATGATTGATGATGAATAACATTATTATTTATTTATTTTTATTTTTATTTTTATATAAATATTTAAGTTTTTTTTTTTTTATCAGAAGTATCACTTAGACCTAGACTTTATTTTCCTAGGCTCGGAGACATTTTATTCGAGGAAATGTTTTAAATCATTCTTATCACGTTATTCGTCCTAGGGCCATCTAGGTTTATCAATTTATTATTAACAACGCAGCGTGTCCTTCAGGATGCACTAGGTGCTCCAAGGGTTCCACTCGCCTCATTCTGTTTCTCTTGTGCAACGTGCCCTTCAGGACGGACTACGTGCTCCAAGGGTGCCACTCACCTCTTTCCATTTTCTTGTGCGACGTTCCCTTCAGGATGCACTATGTGCTCCAAGGGTGCCATTCACCTCTTGACTGACTTGGTAGACATCAAAACCCCTAGAGTCAATACTCCACTAGGTGATCTTGTGGGAGACTAAGGGTCTCCAAGGAATAAGACCCTTGCATTATTGCGCACCCCTTAGAATCATCGTGAGCGACTGTCGCAGTCTACCCTCACGGCATCGTGGGTCCTCTCGAACTAGAGAATCATTAACCTATAGTTCGAGCCACGACAGGAGTTGTAGTAGGATGTGGTAGGGATGATGTCCACACCTCTCCCTCAATGTCTCTGGTAGTCGTGCGTGACCCCTTTAATCCACATGTGACTCTGGTCGACAAGCTATCGTCAGCCTAAATCATCAATGAATCATATCAGATATAGTATCCATAATCATATCATCTAATTAAATGCATAAATGCCATATATACAACAATCAAACCCCCAATAGTTCACTCCCCAACTCGATCCAGAGTCCAAGGAGTTCCATCGATGCCTCTGCATCCTCAAGGTTCAAAATCATGCACACTCAACAAAATCGAGTGAGTAGCACCTATCTATGTCAATGTAGCCAAACAACATGTCATCAATTCATAATGCCTCATGATCATAAATCAAATGCCCAAAAGTATAATAATCTCGATCACTTGTGAGCAAGTGTCGTCAAAGAATAAGTTTGGTGAGTGTGTGCAAGAGTGGGATATTACATACACCCCCTCTTGGTCTAAAATTTGTCTCGAATTTTTATAGTATATAAGTGTCGAAATAATGTGTATCACAATGTCATAAGTCTATCTATCAAACAAAAATGGAATCTGTTGGCGCATATAGTATGCATCCTCCTAGGTCGTCGAGTGTGGACTATAGTTGTCCCACTGGAGCTTGACATGATCTACTGTTTGACATCATAGCCGTCGAATGCAATGATCTAGGATGTGGATCAGCTCAGCCGTGAGTACCCCCTTATCCGATATCTGCAAGTAACTCATGTCAATAACATGTGTAGGATCACTAATATAATATCTCAAAATATATACATGAAAAACATCGTGCATATGCCTCAAATAATCATGCAAGGCTAGTCGATAGGCCATGGGCCCCTTCCTCTCCACAATTTCGAAAGGTCCCATGAACCTAGGAGAGAGTTTATCTCCCTTTTTTAAACTTGATCAAACTCTTATGCGGTTTTACCTGCAAGAAGACTCGGTTGCCAACTTCGTAACTACGGTCGACACAGTGCGCATCGATATAACTCTTCTGTTGATCCTGCACTTCTTTAATCCTTTGGGTTATTGTTTTCATTTTCTCTTCCATTTCTTGGATTGCTTTTGGTCCTAATAGGACCCTATCCTTAATTCGATCCCAACTTAAAGGCATCTAACATGGTTGCCCGTAAAGAAACTTGAAAGGCGCCATCTTAATGGTGCTTTGGTAACTTTTGTTATAAGTGAATTCTACCAGTCGCAATAATTCTTTCCAATGATTTTGTTGGTTCATCATGTACATTCACAACATGTCCTCCAAGATTTAGTTCATTTGTTCATCCTACCCGTCATTCTCTAGGTGATACACAGTACTAAAGTTAAGTTGGGATCCCAAGGCCTGTTGGAAACTAGTCCAAAATCGTCCAGTAAACATTGATCCTTGATCGGATATAATCCTCTTAGGCACGCCATGCAATTTCGCAATCTCATTGATGAAAACTATAACTATGTCATGTGCCTGATACGTCATACGCATAGGAATAAAATGATCACTCTTCATTAGAGTGTTAACTACTACAAAAATTGAGTCATGTCTCCTTCCCGTCAATGGCAATCCAACAATAAAATCCATCGAAATAACCTCCCATTTTGATTTCGGAATAGCGTGAGGCTGTAGTAATCCTGCTAGATGTCTATGTTAAACCTTTACCTCCTGACATTCTAGACATCGAGCCACATATTTGACTATGTCTGCTTTCATTCCCTTCCATAAGAATAAGGGTTTAAGGTCTTTCCTCATCTTCGTGAGTCCCGGGTGAGCCATGTATACTGCTCTATGAACCTCATTTAGGATCAATCTCCTCAAAGCATCGTTCATAAATCAAAGTGATGTCAAACATAAATCCTTCAAATCTTGCTACCATCATTGTTTTTTGTCCAATAAAATCCTCGACCTCCTTGTACCAGCCATCATCGTACTGTAAGGTTAGAATCTTTTTACATAGATTTGTCTAAAGTGGAAACACCGAAAAATATGGATGGTCTCCAACTCAATGCATCTGCCACTTGGTTCACTGTTCCTTTTATGTAAGAAATCTCGAAATCGTACTCACTAAGAAATTCCGACCAACGTTGTTGTCACGCCTTTAGGTCGCTTTTGCATAAAGATGTGTTGTAGTCCACAGTGGTCCATCTTTAGTTCACATTTTTGTCCAACTAGGTAGTGTCTCCAAACCTTCAAGGCATATAAAATGGATAACAACTCCAAATCATGCGCTGCATAGTTCTCCTCATGTGCATCGACATAACTCTTTTGTCCATAATAACTCATTGAGATGATGCTCAATGAATTCCTCTGACAGGTACCTCTCTCAGAATTGTTCCTCAAACAATTTGCATGACATGTCTTCGATGACCATGTTCAGCTGTGGAAAAAGCATATTTCACCAAAGAAGAGAGCTCCCATTCAGTTGAAATATCACCATGTGGACCTTCATGTTGGAGATATAGTCACTAAGTGAAAAGAACATCGCTATATTCTCCAACCATACCTCGATGACTACGTCATCTAGGGCACCAAAAGAAATCAGGAAATTTGACCTTCACGAGTTCACGATGAATGCTACTAGTACCAACTGGATCACGTAGTGGACCCTTAAGGGGTGTCAGCACCCTGCCCTAATCTCTGTCCAAATGGTTGATTAGTGCCTCTGATATCTGCTAAAAAGACCTCATCAGCCCAACCACGTCACCCACCGCTATTTTCTCCTTCTTGGCAACCTGTTTGTCTCCCTGGAGGTTGGACCCCTTAGGCATGGATGTTTTTGGAGGCGTTGCGCCTCCTCCCCCAACACCCCATCGTCTGACTTTGTGGCATAATCTAGCCAATATTACCTGCACAAATACAATTCAACTAAATTAGCAACCTTATAATCAAATATCATATCAATGAAATTCGTAGTGATCCTAAGTTGCGGGTTGAACCTGCTCTAATACCATATGTAACAACCCCATCTTTACAACTACAAGTGAAGCATAAATTCAATTTTTTTCTTTTTTTATTTTTAGGGAAGAAGGAGACGACGAAAACATTTTAACCACACAACTGACAACGAACGTAAGCACGTAGTCTAGGCAATAGAAAACTATGAATCCATGCCCTAGAAAAAGAGACACTGGGAGAATGTGCATAGATCAACAAGGAGAAAAGAATACACGCCCAACACAACATGACCACGCATACAAGCTAAGGGATAACATCCCCCTCCTGACACAACAACCTTGATGAACAAGACCAGAACCTCAGTGCACTCGAACCAAATGCATGCAGGCATTCCACCCATGCACCACAATAACTTACAACACTTGACAACACTCACACAGAATGCACCGACTCTGGCCAAGTTATCATTCGCCGTTATCCAATAGGGCGCGCCATGATCCCCTCATCAGGTATCCTGTCGTCCCTAGGTGATAGATGCATCAATAACCTTGGCACCACAAATCCTATCTGGACCGAGGAATCTCGATAAATCTAACGCACTAGGATTCGAATATCGATAAGAAAACCACACCCACACCCCCAAGCGACAGCTCGATGAGACAGAAGAAGACGAAAACAAGGAGAAACATAAGCCACTACACGACTTCGTCCGCAACCCAGCCAATCATCAAGCTTAAATGGGTCGATATTTACAATCTAATTTAGGGTTGATTATATATCTAATTTATCAAGTCTAAATTACTAAAGTCATTGTTTTATAAACCTAACTTAACTTGATATACAATTCTAATTTAGTGAGTCTACATTACAAATTTATACCATAAATATATATAAATTAACATTAATCACATATCTAAATTTTACCAGGTCTGATCTACTACGAGTTAACAATTTGCAATTTTAATTTAACATTGAATAAAAATCAATCTTAAAAGTCTAATCAAATCAACACTAAAACTAAAACAACAATTGCAATCTAAAATGACAAGTCTAGTTTAATTAATAGTAAAAGTCGTCTATTCATTTAAAAGTTGTATATGCATATTAAGTGTTGTTCAATTTAATTTAAAGGCGGTTAAGGAAGCGGATGTCTAAAATAAATGCAAATAAATTTGCAAGGTAATAACACCATCCCTTTACAAGTGTCAGCTAATAAATCGCTAGTAAATTAGCTTTCATTACATTATGTTTTGTTGTCTCTTAATACATAACGTGGGCCAAGATCTAACCCAAATAAGAATTTAACAATGAGATACTGATGTAGTTAACTTTCTATTAAGCATCACCATATTGTTGTCTAGCGGTTTGAAAAAATATAGAGGTCTCCATCTGTGGATAAAGGTTACCATTTGTTGATCTTTGGGTCTCATAACAGTCATAAACGCTATCATAAACATGACAAAATCCCACCGTTGCACAGTTGATCCGGATTTTATGAGCAGAACGAACTGAATACAGATTATTAATAGGTTCTTAACACAAAATAATAGAGATACAGTAAAATTGGTTTTCTATTCAATAACGAAATAAGTTGAAACTATAAAATGCAGCGAAAATAAGCTTGCTAGAATGGTGGCAGGTTACCTCTGAGAAGAGATGTGACGGCAGCGTGCATTAGCAAGAAGAAGGTTACAATGAGGCTTTGAATGCCTTTTTACAATAACAAAGAATACCAAAAACCCTAGACATCCAAAAAGCTAATCCTAGGAGATGAAGCGCCAAAAGTCATGTGGGCCCCGTTTGGGTAAGCTAGTACATCAACTTCCCGGGGTCGTAACGTTTGCATACGATCTCCGTTTTAGGGGTGTGATAGCCCGTTGGAAAGGTATCGTCAAGGAGATTCATTTTGGGGGCTCAATCATTCCTTCATTTATCATTGATGATATTGATAACGAAAAACCTTCATTTAGGCCTTCAAAATGGCCCCAGAAGTAAAAACTACTAAAAATAGTAAATTGCCAAAAATGTCATAAAATTGTTTTGAGCCAGTTGGAAAAGGTGGGTGGCAACTAATATCCGTCTAGATCAACAGTAGATAAGTTGCCCATTTTTTTCATAGTTATTACGTCTAGCCCATACACAGTAACATGCCACTATTTCATAGAAAAATAGCTACCCACTACACTCCATTACACATAAATACGCCCATGCCCCATTACAGGTCATAACAACACTAAATTCACCAAACAAAAAAAAATCAAGGAAGCAATCAAATCGCAGGGCTTCAAATTTTCGGGGATAAGTTGTTGAATACAAACTTTGACAATTCATGATGTGAACAAAGCAAGGAAGAAGGGACGGCTTAACCAAATTTGAATGAATGGATTAGTTGAGAAAATAACTGTCTAATTAAACAAAAATCAAAGAGTCAAAATAGGGGTCATGTAAGCTAAGATAGCACTGAGTTAAGAGAGATAATTCCCTATGTTAATTCACGATTTTAAAAGATACAAACTGGAAAATAAATACATGAGTGGGAATCAATGTAAAGAAAATGAGTTATCACATGCAGAATACCACGCATACTCAACACTATCGAAGCATCAACTAAAAACACAGTCACACTCTGCACATGATAAAATCCCTGTCTACATTACATGAAATTCGTTGTCAAAATAATAGATATGCAGTCATGCTATGTTAAGATTACTGTAAAAAAAAATGCCATCATACTTGTGATTAAGAGTTGTTGTCATAAGACGCAATCCCTTAGATTTTATGTGTTTAAACAAAAATGCAAACACCCAAAAAAATGCAGACATACGACTTCACATTGAGAGATTCGTTGACTATTAACATGTGACACAACTGAAAAAAAAATGGTTTGGTTGTGGGTATCGATGTCCCAAGTATGAGACACACAGTCTAAGTGATAATCCCTCACCTCGTTGTCCATCATAAGGATAAAAAAAAATAACTGTCAAACACAGTCTCACATAAAAACAATCCAAAGCGATCAAGTGCAGAGCAAAATTTATCCAACAAGATATAAAAAAATCAGTGTTAAAAAAACCTTTTCCATCAATCAATAAACTGCAGGGTTAATTATTCGCTTAAAGGCGCAAAACAACTATGACATCCCCAAAAATAAAGTAATTTTGAAATTTGAAAAATTGTTGGAAAATTATTTCGTTTCTAGTAAACTCGAATTTGGAAACATTTTGCCATTTATGGCAATTCTGAATTTTGAATTTGATAATTGTAATTAATTATCATGATTGTTGGGAAAAGATCTGATTTGACCCAACTAACTATTTGACTATGACACTTGTATTGAAACATAATATTTTTATATTGATTGCAGGAGGACAAATGAAGCAGCCATGTTAAAATCAGTTGACCATGACTCCATGAGTGGGGAACATGTTGGAACTACCTCTAGGAAAGACGTTGCATAGTATGCTGGGAGGAGGAACTACTAAATACTTGTTGTTATGAACATTGATTCTGAGTGTGAGGCAAGGGAGAAGAATACTCATAGAGGAAGACATTGTTGAAGATGATTTTTCCAAGTTTGCCCTCATGGATTCATGGTCAGGCTAGGGGGTGAATTGGGTAAGCATTGGCTACCCTATTCTATGGTTGGGAGGAACGTGGTTGTTCCCTTTCTCTTCCTAGGGACTGGAATCAGATATGTTAAATCTTATCTTTCTTTGTTTTGAATGATTTTGTATATCCGATATGAAGCTCTGTTGGGTTAAGTTGAAATAATTTCAATGTAGTACATATGTTCGTTGCATGGAGTTTATAATCAAAGACCAAAATTCTGGAATGGGGCATTCTGAATTAGAATTCTAGGTAGAATTATCTATGTAAAATAAACTTGAAAGATTGTGTATGTCTATTCTGTGATTAAAATTTTTGGTTAGAAGTATTTAAATATGAATGAACTTGAAGAAAGAACAGATCTACCTATAGGTGTATGTTTACCCCTGTAATTGAAATTCTGGACAAAATTATTTTTTACGAATGAGCTAGGAAGGATTAGATCTAATTACAGGTGTATATTTACTTCTGTAGTTGAAATAGTAAGAAAATATGTCTATGATTAAGTAGAAATCTGAGCAAGTTTGTACACATATTTTCCATAAATTTATATCTAGATATGCAATGAATATAGATACAATTACAGTTAATATTGTGTGTAGTTTTTGTTAAATAGAGATTTAATGACTGCAATAGGAGTCCCACTTATACAGAAATTTATTGTAATGATTTTTGAATAAATAACTATGCCGCTAGGAGATCGACTGCCTCTCGTATAAAGAAACTTCTAAATCAAAAGGTCTGGAAAACCCTCCGTAAAATTTATTACAATACCATATTAAACTGAATAGTTCGTTGTTCCGTTATAAGATAATACAATAGTAGAATACTCCATAAGAATGAGAATTAGAGAATGATTACAATGAACATAAATCACAGGTTGATAGAACTTTTAATCCTTGTGTTTCTTTTCGCACAAAATAAAAAGAACCCCCAACTGAAGGAATATACACTGTATGGAGTAAATTACAAAACCATTAACTATGAGCATTTATGTGAAATTGTCCACTCGGTGATTGTGGCATTGGATGGTTCGGAATTAGGCAAACACAACATAGCATAAATAATGAATGATTCACAAGCATGTATATATAGTGTTCTATAATAAAAGACAAAATCGTAACATTACCAGGCCATTATATCTATTCATGCTGAGTCCAAAACGAATATCATAATTCTTTTCAAAAGGGGCACATTGATAATAAACATAGGAAAAGTCAAAAGAAAATAAAATGATATGGTTTAATAGATCTATTATGATTCATTCTAACATTCAGAAAAATGATAGCCCTGGTAATCAAATTATGGGGTAGGGTGAGATACAAATGGTGAATGATTAAATAGTCATTTATTTTAAACAAAAGACAGAGAAAAAGTTGTACATAAATTATTGTATTATAATAATTGGATCCCAAAAATTTAAGTTACATTTGGAAGACTTTTCCCCTTCCCAATCCGATAGGAAGACTGAGGAAAAATGATATTGTGTACTACATCTCAGTTGCAACATGGACGGTTCAAACTCCTGAAGGGCTAAGGAAGGGAACTCATATACCTTTTTATGCCGAGTACGCAGATGAGCTGCTGAAATTTTCGTGTAGACGAAATCCTAGTGGAATCCACCATATACGTTTATTAGAAAACTCTTATATGAAGACAATGTAAGAAGACCACGAATAGAGTGCTAATGTTAATAAACACATCATACCAACGTTTTACTTAACTTCGGTTTCACGACACATGATCCTTTTCTTGTCATTTTCCATTTGGATAGGTGTTCAAGGCTGAGGGTGAAGAAGACAATACTCACTGATGGGTACCCTCGCATCAAACATGGCCCAATATTAATGATATGCTTCAACTCTTAAAATGAATGATATTGTAGTTGTAGTAAAAATATTTACACCATATTCACTAATAGTGGAAATATAGTAATCGACCAATCTAAATCTCATTGTGTATGTGAACTTCAAAAATATGTACTTTTAGGAAAAATAAAGCTTAAGTCTCCCATTCAAACCAAGAGTACCCTAATTGTTGAGTCTATTCTACCCGAACTCCTTTTTTCACAGAATCACTTAAGTCAACAAAGTAAACGCAGAGAATGCTCCGGCCAAGATTTTGGTAATTAACCATAGAATAAATTCTTCCCTCAGAATCACGAATACTCAGATATGAACTCTGGCACACGACAGAGAGTTTACAAAAACCCTAGATCCCAAACCTGGATAGGTAGGGCTAACACTCCTTCTTGGTAAACAAAAGAGAATCGTGACAACCTCAAAGAAAAGATCGTTGCTTCAGGTTTAAGGATGGATACGAATGTAATGCAAGGAAGTTAGACAAAAGGATAATTCCACAGGAAGAAAATGAGGGTGAACACAAAACAACAAATTGATGCGGACGATTTTTTCGAAAAATTATACCTTCCTATTGAGGTAACCAAGTATTAATGTATTCAAGTTTAGAGAAGAACTTACCTGGAATGAAAGGCATGCAGTTTGCAACAGTATGGAGGCAACCACCAGGGAAACAATCTTCACCTCTAAACCCCCTTGATACACAAAACAATCTTCACCTCTTAATCCTTGTGTTTCTTTTCACACAAAATAAAAAGAACCCCCAACTGAAGGAATATACACTGTATGGAGTAAATTACAAAACCATTAACTATGAGCATTTATGCGAAACTGTCCACTCGGTGATTGTGGCATTGGACGGTTCGGAATTGGGCAAACACAACATAGCATAAATAACGAACGATTCACAAGAATGTGTATATAGTGTTCTATAATAAAAGACAAAATCGTAACATTACCGAGCCATTATATCTATTCATGTTGAGTCCAAAATGAATATCATAATTCTTTTCAAAAGGCGCACATTGATAATAAACATAGGAAAAGTCGAAAGGAAATAAAATGATATGGTTTAATAGATCTATTATTATTCATTCCAACATTCAGAAAAATGACAGCCCTGGTAATCAAATTACGGGGTAGGGTGAGATCTGAATGGTGAATGATTAAATAGTCATTTATTTTAAACAAAAGACAGAGAAAAAGTTGTACATAAATTATTGTATTATAATAATTGGATCCCAAAAATTTAAGTTACAATTGGAATATTTTTCCCCTTCCCAATCCGATAGGAAGACTGAGGAAAAACGATACTGTGGACTACATCTCAGTTGCAACATGGACGGTTCAAACTCTTGAAGGTCTACGGAAGGGAACTCATATACCTTTTTATGTCGAGTACACAGATGAGCAGCCGAAATCTTCGTGTAGACGAAAACCTAGTGGAATCCACCATATACGATTATTAGAAAACTATTATATGAATACAATGTAAGAAGAACATGAATATAGTGCTAATATTAATAAACACATCATACCAACGTTTTACTTAACTTATGTTTCACGACACATTATCCTTTCCTTGTCATTTTCCATTTGGATAGTCGTTCAGGGCCGAGGGTGAAGAAGACAATACTCACTGATGGGTACTCTCACATCAAACATGGCCCATCATTAATGATACTTTTCAACTCTTAAAATAAATGATATAGTTGTAGTAAAAATCTTTACACAGTTTTCACTAATAATGGAAATACAGTAATCGACCAATCTAAATCTCATTGTGTATGTGAACTGCAAGAATATGTACTTTTAGGCGGAATAGAGCTCAAGTCTCCCATTAAAACCAGGAGTGCCCTAATTGTTGAGTCTATTCTACCTGAACTCCTTTTTGCACAGAATCACTTAAGCCCACTCAAATTGTCTCATTTTTCAAAAAAAATAAAAAATATTCTTTGACCGGAACTGGTTAAACATGTGTGTAAGATAATCAATTGACCCCTGGACCTGCTAAACCTAAATTCAACCTGAGCATCTCCTACATGTTTTCTAATAAAATGACAACTTATATTAGTAAGGACATAGGACACTAGATTGTTTGCCATACCAATATTAGAACGATTGTCACAATAAATAATAATGATTTGACTTTTGCACTAAGCCAAATGTATTTCCAAGAGTTTTTTGACAAAGGGGTTATCATGACAATCACATCGCCATGTGGGTCACCAATTGTATTAGTACCAAATAAATATCGTACATGGTGCATGTGTGTAGATTTCAGATCTCTGAACAAGATTATGGTAAAGAATCATTATCCTCTTCCTAGAATTGATGATTTTCTTGATCAATTGAAAGATGTTAATTATTTTATTAAGTTGTATTTGAGAAGTGGATGTCATTAGATTAGGATTGTTTAAGGATACACATGGAATACAACTTTCAAAACAAATAAAGGTTTGTTTGAATGGATGGTTATGTCATTTGGGATTTGTAATGCTCCTGCTACATTCATGAGAGTTATGAATGATGTTTTAAGGCTTTTTCTTGATGATTGTGTGATTTTCTACTTGGGTAACATTTTGATATTTATAAATTATAGTGAAGAGCATGTTATTCATGTAAAGAAAGTTTTGGATATCTTGAAGAAAGAAAATTTGTTTTTGAAGATGTCTAAATGTGATTTTGGAAAGACCTCACTTATTTACTTGGGACATATTGTTGGAGGAGGAGAACTGGAAATTGATCCTTCCAAGGTCAAATTCATTTTAGATTGGCCCAAGCCAAACAATGTGATTGAGGTAAGAATCTTTTTGGGAGCAACCCAATATTGGAGAAATTTTATTGCTAACTTCTCTTCAATTGCAACTCCATTACATGAAGTGACAAACATCAAAAAAAAATTCCAATGGGAAGGAAAGAAACGAAAAGATTTTGATGCATTGAAGGATAATATTAGTTTATCTCTAGTTCTTTCACTTTCAAATTTGAGAGAACCATTTCAAATCCAAACAAATGAAAGTAATTATGCAATGGGAGCATTCTTGCTGCAACATGGTAAGCCCATTTGTTTTCATTCTAAAACTTTTAATGGTCCTGTGATTAATTATCCTACTTATGACAAGGATTTGTATGCATTGGTGCAAAGTGTGAAAAAATGGAAACATTATTTTGTGGGAAAAGAAACTATCATTCACACAGATCATCAACCATTGCAATACTTACAATCACAAAAAAAGATACAACAAGAAAGGCACTTCAGATGGATGGGTTTTCTACAACAATTCCACTTGGTTATCAGGTATAAGAAAGGAATTTATAACAAAGTTGCTGATATGATTTCTAGTCCTATTGTTAGTGCTTCAGTTATTCTTAAGAATAATTCTACCATGCAGGAGAGTTATGTTGAACAATATGCCTTAGATGTTGATTTTAAAGAGGTTTATGCAACTTTCTGTCAATCTAACCAAGTTGAGGAATTGGATTACCATGTGCATGATAAGCTTTTGTATCATCTTGGCAAGCTATGTATTCCATAGGGTGAAAGAGTCAACATCCTAAGGGAAACACATTCTTCTCTTATTGTTGGCCACTTTGGTGTAGGCAAGACAATGGCTAATTTGAAAAGGTATTGCTATTGGCCTAAAATCAATGAACGTGTTTCAAGATATGTAAGAGGATGTTCATTATGTGCTACAAGTAAGCCTAGAAATATAATGTTGGGTTTGTATGATCCACTTCCGGTTCCTTCACGTCCTTGCGAATACATTTACATGGAGTTTCTAGGAGCTCTACCTATGTCAAAAAAGAATCGTGACTATTTTTATGTTGTGGTTGACTGTTTCAGCCAAATGTGTATTTTGATGCCTTGTAAGAAGTAGGTACAACTGAAAAAATGACACAAATTTTCTTTCAGCATGTTTGGATACATTTTGGGTTGCCCAAATCCATTATTTTTTATCGAGGTTCTAGATTTATTGGGAACTTTTGGTCAATCTTATGGGAACTCATGGACACCAAGATGAAAAGGAGCACAACATTTCATCCACAAACCGATGGTCATACAAAAGTGGTGAATAGAACAATAGTACATATTCTTCATGGTTATTGTAGAAAGCATCCTAAGCTTTGGGGTGAGCACCTACACTACATTCAACATGCTTATAACTGAGCTAAGCACTCTTCAAGTCAAACATATCCATTTGAGGAATGTTTTGGTTATTTTCCAAAATATCCTTTCGATTTTATCTTTGGGAAGGATATTTCTATTGATGGTCATTATGACATTGATAGAGAAAAGAAGTTCATTGAACAAATTCACTTGGTGCATCAAATGGTACAAGAACAGTTGGAAAAGAGCCAAGCCAAGTATAAGACAAGACATGACAAACATCTTGTTGATCATAGTTTCCAAGTTGGAGATGAAGTTTGTCTTTACATTAACAAAGAGAATCCTAAAGGAGAAGGTAAAAAATTGAAACCAATTAGATATGGACCTTTCAAGATTCTTGAAAAGATTGGTAACAATGCCTTTTGTTTGGATTTTCCTCCTTCTATGAAAATGTATGCAATTGTTAATGTTGATAATTTGAGATTGTATGAGCCTCCTTTGATTTATGATCAAGGAGAGCATGTTTATATTCCTTCCATAGATGACTTCTCGCCAGAATATCTTTTAGAATTACATGAGGATACAATCCTTGATAGGAGGATGACAACTTCAAAAAGAGGGAATCCGGAATACCTTCGTGTTGGTCTTAAAGGAACGAATCCAAGAAACTATAAATGTATTAAGGTTGTAAAGGTGATGGAACTATACCCTCATCTTCATATTGACTGAACATAGTCTTTTGGAGCTCCAAAATCTTTTCAATGGGGAGGAGTGATCCAGGGGATCAAAATATGCTCAAAAATCAAAGTGATCAGAATTGCTCAAAAATGGATTCATTGCGTAGATATCGTCATCACGATCCCAACAAAACTTGAATGGTCCCAAACAAACATTGTATGCAAGAGATATCACGTTATGTCCACTTTGCCCAATGGGAAAAAACATGTTGACTATACAGTCTGTACGGTCTGACTGTGAAGACCGTACTGCTGACATGATAGTGGGACTATACTAGACACATGCAAGGTGGTGAATTGTCACTTTATGTGGTGGTGGCTAAGGTTGACCTATCTAGTGTTGACACATGGCATACAGGTGGATGAATAGAAGGGTGCCACGTGGCCCAACCAGGGGCTACGACATGCCACCCCCGTGTGGTGTAAAATTTGTTGGAGTCTATCGGGTTCGAACCTGGGACCTCCACCATTGGTATAGTCTCCGCATAGGCCAGGTTACCAGGCCGCCCAGTCTTTTTTCTTAACCTATATGTTTAAATCAATTATTTTAATATGCAATAATAGTTGGTAGGGTGGATAAAGGGTCGGTGCTTAGCCCCATCTGCGGTCTCCACACATACCACAGTACCATATGACTGGAGCGCGGAACCTTCCAACAGTTAGCTAGTTGGGTGCTACATTGTTTGCTGACACAAGGCCACATGGGCCATGCAACCGACACCTCCGCCGGCAAAGGTGTTTTTCCCCCTAACTGTGTGACATTATGCCCTAATTTACAGAATGGTGTGTATGGTAGGTTTTTGGCACAGGAAAATCTTGGATCTAGGTTCAGTTTTGTAGAGGTGTGTTTGGGCAAGTAGAGACAGTAAGCTATTGGGGAAAAACATCTAGATTTGTATTTTTCTATTTTTTTTACCAAACGAGGTGCATGAAGAGCCTAGCTAGAGGTTTTTGGACATTCTAGAGCCATTGATGCCATCTATGTTGCATTCAAATCAATGTAGGGAATTTATTTTGAAACTTTGAGCATATAATGAAAATTATCCATTGGAAGTTGGAGCAAGATATGTATCCCAAGAGAGGGGTGAACTCCTTTATCATTTTGATGTGTTATGTGCTTGTTTTTTATGGTTGTTTATGTCTTTTTATGCTGCTCATGTTAAGTAAAAACTCATTAATTTTATGTGTTTGCAACTTGATCTTATTGCCTAAGTCACATAACTATTTCACTTGCAAATTTGTTAACACAATCATTTTTTATTTTCAGATCACATATTCCTTGGTATATTGAATATAATGGACAATACTAGAAGAATTGATCTAATATCTAGGTTTTTCTTTGGTTTTATCTCAACATCCATTTCTCATCCTACTCAGTAATTGTTTCTTTTACAGATACTACTTGCTAGCGATGATTTCCCTTGATGACTTTGTCCATACCCCACCCCCATTTGTCCCTCCATTGGGGTCATGAACAAATCCCTTGAGACAATATCCTTGAAATATTTACTCCCATGTTGCCTATGTTTTTTCTTCAACAATTATATTCTTATGAATCCATTATCACCGACTCCAAGTCCTGAACTTTGTCCTACACTATTAATCCACTCAATTACCTAACACTTTCTACTCACCCACCTATTATTGCTCCATTTTTACATTCAATTGTAAAAACACAATATTACATATTCTTGAATATTGGAATAAAAGTTATGTTCTATCAATTTTTCTATCTCATCTTGTATTATTTCTTCTCGTGGATGAAGAGAATGGAAAAGTGGTTATTTATTTTGGAAAGAATAACAATATTTTCCATGGATTAGTTTTGAAAGTTTGTTTCATTGTTGTTAAAATTATTGATATTTTTGTGTCACATATGAAAACTCGATTTCCTCACAATGTATCAATTATGGAAATTTTAGAGGAAGCCAAATGTCAAAGGGGTGTATGGAAGTTTTTTGTATACGATATAATCAAGCCACTTTGCTACTTAATAAAATGGAGTTGATTGAAGAGTATTATTGTATGGTTATCATATATGAGATAGTTTAGTTTTTAATCCAACTAAATGTTATGATTTAGGTATGTAAAATTCTTGTTAGAGAAAGAAAGGATATAAATGAGATAATTTTGATGAGAAAAATATATAATAAATATCATTAATTTCGAAAATGGAAAAAAGGTTTAAGTTTTCTAAATGATATAAGGGTTCAAAAATGTTTTAGATAAAAAATAGATGAGAAATCCTTAAAAAATAAAATCAAATATGTAAATGCACGTTTTATAGCTTGGGCTTATTCCCTTAGAAGGGCTAATCTTGATTTTAAGTCAATAAAAATATATGTAAAAGAAAGTGAAGTTGTAATTCTTATAAAGATAAAAGTATTAAAAAAATGTAATTCATACTAACACAAATATATGAGAAAAATCTCCCCTTAAATGCACTCTATGAAATGTGGTGATGGACAACCATACATGTATATTTTTATAAGAATGATTAAATATTTTAATGCAAACAATATATATGTTTTCAATATGAGTTTTGGTTTCAATGATTTTGTTTTCCAAATGGTTATATGTTTGTATAACACGGAAAAATGAGTTAACAATTTCATAAATGTTTGTATAACATGGAAAATGAGTTAACAATTTCATAAATGTTTGTATAACATGGAAAATGAGTTAACAATTCAAACTATAAAAAATAGTTAAGGCATTTTAATAGATTGAATATTATAATTTAAAAATATGGTTAAGAAATTATAAAAAATAGTTAAAGCATTTTAATAAATTGAACATTATGATTTTTAAATATGGTTAAGGATTGGTGTTTAAAAATTATTAAATTTTATATTGATTAATAATAATTAATTAAATGTTATTCTTAATATTCTTTTTTTCTAATAATTTTATTTTACTATTTTTTATATATTTTTCATTCAAACTTAATTAATTACAACATGATATGTGTCAAGTTAAAATAAAAATTGTTATTACACACTTGTGAATGCATTACCCTATACACAACCAGGTTTTAAATGACTATGGCCTAATTTCTAAGGTAAGATTTTCTATGTTAGAAGTAAGTAATCTACTAACTTATTTTCATACAATTTTATCACAATAGTTAATGCATTTCACCACTATATTTTTTTTGTTTTTATAAAGTGGCTAAAACATGCAAATTAATAGAAACTTATGTTTAAATAGATAATCTGAACTCCATTTTGTTTTACTTTATTTTTATTTTTTATGATTTTTTTCTAATTTTCTCACAACCTTGAACTATAACAATTTGATTAAAAACATTGACTAATGCCAATTTAACTTATCATACACTTGATTATTATTAAATATAGTTAAGAAATGAATTAATTTTAAAATTCAAATATACAATAATATAAATTTAAATTGAACAACATTATTAACATTAATTATTATGATTGAAAATGTTTTCCATTTTATTCATTGTTAAAAAAAATTAAATAAATTTGGTATTTTATTTTACTTCAATGCTTTTAAAAAATAACTAAAACATGAATTAGGAAAATAACTAAATTTAATGTTATATAAATTCAAACTTATCATATTCCATTCATTTTCAAGATACCAATAAATTGTAAAAAATAAAAAATATTACTTAAACTATTAATTTATATAGTTGTATTTTTATCAAGAAGTTAAATAAAAACTTTACAATATTATATTAAAATTTATTGTATTTCTTTTCAATTTTTATGACATCACCCTAAAAACATTATTTATAGAACCTTATAACCATTATTTTATAAATTAAAAATTTAAGTCACTGCAAAGTAAGTCAAAGTCTCTATATAGATCTGAGCTATATAATGGAGGGCTCATATTCTAAATATGAGCTATCTAATTATTATTATTTAAAAAAAAAAAACATACATCTTATTAGAAAAGAGGTTGTGTGGTGGAAATATAATATGAGCTATCTAATTATTATTATTTTTTTAAAACATATTCTTATTAGAAAAGAGGTTGTGTGGTGGAAATATAATATGAGCTATCTAATTATTGTTTTTTTTTTTAAATACCTCTCATTAAAAAAGAGGTTGTGTGGTGGAAAAACAATCATTGCAAGAGTAACAGACTCATACATCAATTTTGCATTGATTCTTCTTTCCCTAAATCTTTTAGATGGTTACATAGAATAAAAGAAACTATTACAATTCTTCCATGGATAAATTGATACATATGAAAACATCAAAAAAGAAGTTTTACACTGCATTACTAAACTATTGGAATTTTATGGTTGTATCCACCTCTTTCCGATTTGCTTCCATAGAGTTGCGTTCATGCTAACGCAGAGCTGGCTGACGAACTTTATCGGACGCCCTCGATTCCTCTAATGCTGCTCCACTGCATGGCTTGGGTTTCCAGAGGTTGTTGCTACACATGATGATTTGATTGACTTCCTGAAGTACCACTGTAAGCTCCTTATTTCTTTTGACTTCTTGTTCTTGAAGTTGATGAGCTAGTTGTGCTTTCAAATTCCTCAGTTCTCATTTTTTCTTTGTCGAGAGCGCATTTTGTCTTGTATTCAGTCCATTTTGCATTCACCGCACTCACAGGGATCGCGGCTTCGTCTCCACATCATGATCCATAAGACAACCTAGTCTAGTCACTTCCAATAAGCTAATTTCCATCACAAATCTGTAAGACGACTCCCAGATTGCATGCATTCGCATTTAACAATTGTCTAACCATATCAAATACGACGCCGGGAGGGCTGTTTCTATGCATAGGAACCTGAAATTTCCACATGAATATGGCGTAGCGTATGGCAACAGTCTTAATGGCAATGCCTTGCAAATATAAGGAGCATGCAGTTGTGGAAAAGGCCTCATGTCGTCTGAACTAGATTTCCACTTACTGCAAAATGACTCCATGTGACGTAAGTTTCTTCATTACGGTGGGGTGGTGGGGTCACATCGGTTTTTGTGCCATATTATAATTCTTGAGCCCATTCAACTCCATGGGGAACTTTTCCTTTTTAAGAGAATGCCTGAATTATTAATGGGAGGTAAATTTGTGTGAATTCCTCGTTAGTTCTAAGCTTGCTTTGTTCAAGTTACTTCGTTACATACTTTGGCCAAGGAGTTTACTATCTCATTCTTCTCTTTGTAGACATGATGATAGCTTACTGATTTGAATGTTAGCTCCATACTTTGGCCAAGGAGTTTACTATCTCATTCTTCTCTTTGTAGACATGATGATAGCTTACTGATTTGAATGTTAGCTCCAAATTGTTTATCCTATGGAATATGTTTAGAAGGTTGTGTTGTTCATTTTTAATAAGTTTTCATAGCTCTTTGAAAATCAAATCCGAGTCTGCAATAACAACTGGTCAAGTGGAAGTGTTTGCTAGAATGAGGTGTAGTCTCATGTAAATTGTAAGAGTCTATGCTTGATTATTGTTAGTTTTTTCCAGTCCTCATAAAAACTCAATATTCTTTTGTTCTTCGAAGGCGAAGACAAATCTCCACGTAGCTCCCACCCTTGGATTTCCTGTCGAGGCACCATGAAAGAATAGAGTGATAAATTGTTGTTGTCATTTCCATTGATTTAATTCTTGATATGAAGGCTTGGGTTTCCAAACTGGTTGTGGAACTTTGGGATGTGATGTATGGATGGGTTGGAGGAAGCGAGTGTCGAGAAATCCAATGATCCATGCTTTCTATTCTTCTTCTAAATTCATTTTGGAGACTTGAGGGCTTGACTTCAGTGAAAAGACTTATGAGATAAGACCACACGCCTTCGAGAGTACCCTTGGTGGTGATAATAGATTGTTTTGAAAAATGACTTTATTTCTTGTTAACAAAATCCCCCATCAAATAAATTTTGAAATCTGCTTCCATGAGCTTTGAAATAAACTTTTTTTTTATGAAGATTCCATCATATCTATGCTTCTAGTCGACAATTATGTATGTTCAATTAGAAGGGAAATTATAATTGGGGAGGAGTGGAGCAAACATCAATTCCAAATTTTGCTTAGAGAAAGAGCAATCAAAGAAGAGATGTTGTGAATATTTTGTTATTGCTTTACAAAGAACACATTGGGATGGGCATGCTATTCTGTGCTTCTGTAGATTTTCTGTAGTAAGGATATTTCCATGGGCTATAACCCTAGTAAATGCATTCACCTTTGGAACAGATGGATCATACCAAACTATTGACCAAATATTGGATTTTAGAGGACCTGGCATTTCTGGTACCAATTGGTGATATCCTTGCTTGATTGAATACACTGAAGCTCCCCAACTACGATTATCTTTCATTTGATTATCTATAGGGGAACATCCTACAAGAAAATTATAGAATATGGTTAAAAGGGGGAATATAGAATTTGAATTTCCCCCTTTTCCATTTTCCATCTACTACCCAAGTCGAAATGCCAGAAAGCTTAGAATGACCATTGGAAATGCACCCAATGTTTAGAGGGTTTAATACTTCATATTTTCCTAATGGCTCCCATCCAATAAATATATTTGTCCATATATTTATGAGAGATCCATTACATGTTGATCATGACAACTTCGATTGGATAAGTGGGGCATCAAATTTTAAGACTTTACATATGGGAGAACCACTAACTGGGGGAAGAGGATCTTCAAGACTATGGAACCTAGGAGAGTTGAAATATTTTGCATTGAGAGAGAGTTTCCACCAATCAGTAGATCATGTGACCATGATCCATGTTAATTTGGATCCCATTGGTACATTAATTGAAGAAGGAATTCAAATGGTTAGCCCTCCTTGTCCAATTGATTGACAAACTGTTTGCAAGTTTATTAAATGGAATTTTTTTGTGTTTCTTTTTCCTCCTTCCCACAGAAATATTTGAAGAGTCCTTGATATTTCCTCTAAAAATCCTTTAGGAGACAAAATGAATACACATTGAAAAATGGTTAAGGCATAAAGGAATGACTTTAAAAGGAAAATTTTACCTACTAGATTTAGCTAATGTGTGCCCCAACTTTGCATTCATGCTACCATCTTGTTTGGAATTTCTTTCCAAGCCTGAGAAGTGCAAGAATTGAGAAAAATAGGCATCCCTAAGTATTTCAAGTGAGTCCAATTGATGATCATTGGAAAGACAAAGATTATGGAGATGACATCTTGAAGATGGCTTGAAATATTCCAACCTTATATTTTTCTTTTATTTCTATTGATTTTACCTCTTGATGCCATTACAATGTTATCAATAATTCTTGTGAACTTCTTTGCAATGATTGTTGAGGCTCCCCATGGAAAAAGGGTATCATCAAAAAATTCAGATTGATTGATTTCTTTGACACCACATGCAATTTGAATGGAAGGAAGTCTATGCGGTCTTCACTCATTTTCTAATTTTTGACTAAATGAATCAACAATTAAAATATAAAGAGAGGGGGGAAGTGAAAAACCTTGTATGATACCCCTGCTTTATTTAAAGACGTGCATTTTCATACCATTGATCATAGGTGTTCTACAGGGTGCTCCATTGCAAGCTCTTATCCATTCTATGAATGCTTTTGAGGATCCATATTTTTCTAGAATTGAAAACATAAATGAGTGCTAGGACTCACGATTAAATGCATTTTCCATATCTAGATTTATCACCATGCCTTTGTCTTTAGGACTTCTTCTGGATTATATTATATTATTAGTGATTTACTTTTTTTCCATAAAGCCTCCCTGATTTTCTAATACAATCTTAGGTACAAGTGGTTTAGGCAATGTTATCACTCCAAGAAACCCTTTGTGGTTGTAGACCAAAGGTGCTTGGTAACTTCAAGTCAAAATGTTTTTTGTGTTTGGTGTATGTGGATCAATGGGATAACTCAGCAGCAATATGGTATACATACAGTCAAAATGAGAATCAAATAAAACAATGCTCTCAAGGATTAATAATCAATTAATTACTTGAAGTGGGTGAAGAACAAATGCTTATAAACCAAGTACACAAGGTAGGGTTTAATAAACACTGAAGAAACTATTAATTCAGTTATGAGCTAACCAATGAGATAAC